>OY747714.1:53070240-53172740 GCA_963556495.2 Valencia hispanica | reverse complement strand
TTGTCAGGATCACGGCCTGATAGACCGATAGGAGTGTTGCGTGCGGCTGAGACCCAAGCGCGGTGATAGACGAGCGAGGGAAGGACAGTAGCACGCGGTTTAGTATAGTAATCCCTGAACGTGAGGACTGATCTGTCGAGAAAGCTGGGATTACAAGATCTAACGAGACGGTAGGATCGGGTGATTGTGAGGATTGGGGAATCCGCTACACCCGGGAACTAGCGATGCTTGGAAGCACAGCTGCGGAGCTCGGGACATGTAAAAAGTGATGTCAGAGCGGCGAGCTGGTGAGTAGCTCCTCCTTAAATGGGAAATCCTCCAGATCACATGACCGCCGTCTGACAGGACCCCCCCCTTAATGACCGGCGCCTGACGGTCCAGAATGATGGCGGTTGAAGTCTGCAATCAGAGATGGGTCCAAAATGTGTCTGGATGGAACCCAGGAGCGTTCCTCAGGACCATAGCCAGCCCAATCAACCAGGTATTGGATTCCTCGGCCCCGACGGCGAGAGTCCAAAATCCGCCTGACTGTAAAGGTGTAGGACCTCCATCTATGACTCTTGGAGCTGGGGGGGGAGTGGGGGTGGGGGTCAGTGGAGAGGTGATGTGTCGCTTAAGCTGGGACACATGAAAAACGGGGTGAACTCTCAGCGCAGATGGGAGGCGCAAGCGATAAGTGACTGGGTTGATCTTTGTCAGCACCTCGTAGGGCCCTACAAACTTGGGAGTGAGCTTACTGGATTCAGTGTGGAGCTTAAGGTGTCTGGTGGAGAGCCAAACCTGATTGCCAGGCTGGAAGGAGGGGCCTGGGCGGTGTCTGCGGCGGTACTGCCTGACGGACTGAGAGTTGGCTCGGGAAATAGCCGCCCTAGCTTTAACCCAAGCCAGACGGCAGCGGCGGACAAACAGCTGGGCTGCGGGGACTTCAACCTCAGTCTCCTGATGCTCAAAGAGGGGGGGGCAGAACCCCTGGCAGAGTTCAAAGGGACAAAACCCCGTGGAGGAAGAGACATGGAGGTTGTGGGAAAGCTCTGCCCACAGTAGATACCTGGGCCAGCGCGAAGGTTGGGAAGCCACGAAGCATCGCAGGAATCGACCTAGTTGTTGGTTAAACCGTTCGGTCTGGCCATTGGTCTGGGGGTGGTAGCCAGAGGAGAGACTGACCGAGGCCCCGTCGAGGCGACAAAAGGCTCTCCAAAACCTAGCCGAAAACTGGGGACCCCTGTCGGAGACAACGTTCTTGGGGAAGCCGTGCAGGCGGACAACATGTTCCAGCAAGAGCTCGGCTGTGCGTTTGGCAGAGGGTAGACCGGGCAGGGCCACCAAGTGGACGGCTTTAGAAAACCGATCCACAATGGTGAGGATGGTATTCAGACCGTCAACCGGGGGGAGACCGGTGACAAAGTCCAACCCAATGTGAGACCAGGGGCGTCTCGGAACTGGAAGGGGTTGAAGTTCCCCTGCAAGGGAGGAGGAAGAGGGTTTAGAACGGGCGCAGACGTCACAGGCTGAGACGAATTCGTGGACGTCGCGGTTCATGGAGGGCCACCAGAGTACGCGTTTAAGGAACTGCAACGTCCTTACAGGACCAGGGTGTCCTGAAAAGGGAGAGGAGTGACCCCAGATTAAAGCCTCCTGACGGCATCCCGAGGGGACATAGAGGCGGCCCGGAGGTGTCTCCGGAGGGGCGGGTTCTTCGCGCAGGGCTACCTGGATAGAGTCCTCCAAAGGCCAACGGAGGGGAGCCAGAAAGCGTTGGGCGGGCAAAATGGGATCGGGGTCAGCCTGGGGGGAAGAATGGGAGAACTGTCTGGAAAGAGAATCTGCTTTAATGTTCTTTGAGCCAGGGCGGTAGGCGAGGTGGAAATTGTAAGGCTCGAAAAACAAGGCCCAGCGGGCCTGTCTGGGGTTAACCTGCTTGGCTGAACGAAGGTGAATCAAGTTCTGGTGATCAGTCCATATGAGAAATGGTTCACGGACCCCCAAGAGCCAATGACGCCACTCCTCTAGGGCCCATTTAATGGCTAGCAGCTCTCGGTCGCCAACGCCATACCTCTGTTGGGTCTCGGAAAACTTCCGCGAGAAATAACAGCAGGGGTGTAATTTGTCATCAGGACCTCTTTGGGAAAGAACAGCCCCTGCACCCACATCAGAGGCGTCTAACAGAATGCTGGTGAAAGGTACATTTCTCCAGCTTGCAAAACAACTTGTTCTCCAGGAGTCTGCTCAGCACTGATCTGACATGATGGGTATGCTCTTCCATGGAGCGGGAGTATATCAAAATGTCGTCTAAGTAAACGAACACCCAGCGCCCCAACATATCCCGGAGGACATCGTTGACAAAGTGCTGGAAGACGGCAGGACTGTTGCAAAGGCCAAACGGCATCACCAAATACTCGTACAGTCCGGTGGGGGTGACGAATGCCGTCTTCCACTCGTCCCCCTCCCTAATACGCACCAAGTTGTAGGCGCTACGGAGGTCCAGCTTAGAGAAAACGGTGGCGCGTGAGAGAGAGTCGAGGGCGGTAGAGATGAGCGGAAGAGGGTAGCGGTTTTTTACCGTCATCCTATTTAGGGCCCGGTAATCTATGCAGGGGCGAAGCCCTCCATCTTTCTTTTTAACAAAAAAGAATCCTGCAGCCGCTGGCGAAGTAGACGGCCTAATGGAACCATTCTGAAGGGCCTCAGCCACATACTCCTCCATGGCTCTCGTCTCTTGGGCAGACAATGAAAAAAGGCGGCCACGGGGAGGGACAGCGCCAGGGAGGAGGTCAATTGCCATATCATAGGGCCGGTGGGGGGGCAAAGTGGAGGCTCGCTCCACTTTGCCCCCACTTTTTTAAAAGCAAAAAGTTTAGATTCATCCATGTTTTTATGTCTTCCAGACATGCCTGTAATCTACCTAACTGACTGGGTTCAACAGGATTTATGGATAAATATAGTTGTGTATCATCTGCATAGCTGTGGAAATTTATCCCATGCTGTCTAATGATTCTACCAATTGGAAGCATATATATGGTGAACAGAATTGGTCCAAGCACAGAACCCTGTGGAACTCCACAAGTAACTCTTGAGAGTGAAGAAGATTTATCATTTAGATGAACAAACTGGAATCTATCAGACAAATATGATTTAAACCAGCCTAGTGCTGTTCCTTTGATCCCTGCAACATGTTCAAGCCTTTCTAAGAGAATATTATGATCGACTGTGTCAAAAGCAGCACTGAGATCTAACAAAACCAGAACAGACACCAGTCCATTATCTGAGGCCATGAGAATATCATTAGTAACCTTCACCAGTGCTGTTTCAGTGCTATGATGAGCTCTAAAACCTGACTGAAACTCTTCAAACAGCTCGTTATTGTTTAAATGCTCACAGACTTGATTAGCAACAATTTTCTCAAGGACTTTGGATAAGAAAGGAAGGTTAGATATAGGTCATCATGATCATATAAGTCATCTTGATCAAGTGAAGGTTTCTTGAGTAAAGGTTTAATTACAGCTATTTTAAATTCCTGTGGTACGTATCCGTTTACTAAGGAAAGATTTCTTCATATCCAAAATGGTGCCAGGAACCAAATGGAGAACTTGTTTAAATAATTTGGTTGGGATTGGGTCCAACATACAAGTTGAAGGTTTAGATGAGGCTAATATTTTTTTATTCCAGGTTAAATAGGAATCCTCTAGGTGTGTAGAGCGCCATTTTCTCTCCAACTTCCTAGTATTCTGCTTTAAAGTACGCAACTCTGCGTTGAACCAAGGATTCAGCCTCCTATGGCTAGTGTCGGCTTCTTTTTTTATGTGCTCTGGAACTCACTTTTTTTTTACTCCGAGAGGTGGGGGCGCCGAACTCCAAAACCCCAGCGGGAACTGTTTCAAAATAAGACCCAGAACTGAGAGACAGAGAGTAAAAACAACACACACAAACAGATATCTGTTTCAAAAGGACGCACCTGCAGATGGGAGCCAGACAAAATCTGACTCGCTTTTCTACAAGGCTGTACCATTTTTATTTCCAAAAGAACAAAGAACATATCACATGACTCCTCTCTCCTCCTTCTACATCTTGACAGGTCATTTATTTTCTCCAGGTCTCCTGACCGTACCAGGAGAACCATGAACTCGGGTTGTAACATGAACCAGAGTTATAACTGATCCTCCCTGCTTTCAGTTCATATCTTTACTCAAGAGTTTGTTTACTTAAAACCTTAAACCCTATAAAATACTGGTAACAGAGTCATGTTTTACTACCCTGAATAATATAAACAGGCCTATTACTTCTAAAGCTTAAAAAAGATATAATTAAAACATATGTACTGCATAATAAAAATAGCCCCAAAAAAGTAGAATACAACACTAGCCACTTTCTTTTTTAAGGGGGCTACACTATCTAATGCCAAACCCAATGAGGACGTAACGCTGTGAACCAGACCATCAATTTCTGAAGGGTTAGAGATAGAATTGCTGCCATCCACTGTGTTACCCTGAGACACTAAGAAAAGTAAGAATGGAACATTCTTTAAAAATTGTTACAGCATTGTCTGATAAAGCTCTACTATAATGACATTTTCTTTCAGATTTAAAATGGTCAGTTAAAGTAAATTCAAAAGTTATTAAGAAGTGGTCAGACAGGACCGGGTTATGTGGGTGGACTGTTATTTCCTCACACTCAACACCGTATGTCAATACAAGGTCCAAAGTGTGTTTACCCGAGTGGGTCGATCCCTGTACTTTTTGAGTAAAGCCAATTGAGTCTAAAATAGCATTAAAGGCTGCATTTAGGCTATCACTTTCAGTATCCACATGAATATTAAAGTCCCCCACTATAATGACCCTATCAGTATTTAATACTAAATCAGATAAAAAATGTGAGATCTGATCCAAGAATTGAGAGTAAGGGCCTGGTGGACGATACAAAACCACAAACAAAAATGGTCTCAATGTTTTGCAACTTGGATGAGGAAAATTAAGGGTTAGATGTTCAAAAGAACTTTAGCTATCAATTGGTCTGGGACTAATTAGTAAATCAGAACGAAACTCCTCCTCCTCGCCCAGTATTTCTAGGAATGTGAAAATTTAAATGACTGGAAGGAGTTGACTCATTTATACTGACATAATCCTCCTGCTGCAACCAGGTTTCTGTGAGACAAAGGAAATCAATGTGATTATCACAAATCAAGTCATTTACTAACAAAGTCTTTGAGGAGAGAGATCTTATGTTTAATAAACCACATTTAATAGATTTATTTTTCTGTTCAGTCAAAGTCGTATTTATCTTTATGAAATTTCCATGATTTAGTAATCCACGGCGAGTGCCGTCTTTTACAGTTTGGCTTGTAATATTTAAGAGGACAATTCTTATCATAGAATCCCATAAATATTCCCAAAAAATGCATTATAAGAGTCATTGACATCATCATCACATTAGTCCAATCATGATATAGAAGTTCATATTTCATTGCTTCAATGGCTACAGGAGATTTATTTCTGATAATATTGCACCCAATAGTTTTTATTTTGGGGGGCTATTTCATCACTGTTTATTTCCATCACAGCAAACAATGAAAAAAATGATCTGATATTTCAGTTAAGAAAAGCTGCATGCCTGGGATTTATTAACCAATCAGAGAGCAGGAGGATTTTAACATCTATACCTTTTTAGTTTATGGGAGCTACTGATGGCCAAATGAAGCTTTCTGAATCATTTCAAGCTGGGATTGGAAAATGGTCCTATAGACAAGTTTACGAGCCGTTTCCGCTTTACTTCCTGAACTCCTCCCGTAAATGCAATCCACTTCCATTCTGGCGGGCTGAGTTTGTTTTGCTAGCTAGCTCCGTAGTGCCGACAAAGCACTAATATCGCGGTTACATAGAGGAGTTAACCATTACAACATGAAGAAAAGTGGTTCGGGAACAATGTGTGCGGTAGTTGGTTGCAAACAGTCGAGAAAGCACCTGAACGAGCGGTTAGATAGAGTGTTACGACCACAATGCAGTCAGATATCATTTCCATCTCTCACATGAATTTGAAGGTTTGCTTTGAAAAACCACCATAATAAATCAAATAAACTAAAGAATTTTTATTTATATTTGCAGAAAAATATTACTATTAATTATTGTTGGAAATGTGTGCTAGCAAATATGATTTTTAAAAATGATGTAGGAATTTATTCTCCAGTAAATCACTGAGTCATGTTTATCAATTATTATTACATTATTATCACCATTATAAAATACAGCATTTTTTCAAGTTAATATAGTTTATTGTAAAATAAACTATATAAAGTTTTCTGCAATTCGTCTGTGAAACTACACTTAGGTTTCAGCATTTTAGTTTCACATTACAGCGCATGCAGTGCAGCGCAGCTCCTCGTTTGCTTTGTTTTTACAAGGTCTTTCAACTAGGCTATGATGTAGTTCGGATACCAACAATAAAAAGACATAGGCCTAGGCTACAATGGTTAAATAATCTAGTTACGTTCCACAGGATCGCAGCTGAGTGGGAACCAGATCTCCCTGGTCCAGCTACACATGTACATCCCGCGGTTTTGACTTCTCCAGCTTCAGTTACCAGCACTCAAGCATTATGCCACGCATTGTTCAAACACTGGCTAGGCTCTACATTTGCTTTCAGATACACAAAACGATCGTGTTGGTATGACATGACACAACCGACTTTGTTGCTGTGCAGATATTAATATTCCTCGGAAGCTTTCAGATTTTCCATTGCTTTTCCATCTATGGCCATTGACTGCACGAAGTAGGAGCAAATCTTGCAGTACGTTATGCTGGGCCACGTCATCATGTTATCCTCCCAGTTTTGCAATGAATTCGGGTGGGGGAGAGTAAAAACATCTCCAGTCAAAGTAGCTGAACCGTGTTCCCAAGCTATCATCAAAATCGCTGTTTACACCGGCAGACACTGGGTAAACCACTTCCGGTGGAAATGAAATGCATATGTGTATACTAATGGCGCCGCCCAGAGTTTAGGCGCGTAAACTTGTCTATACTACTAGCTCATTAACATTGTCATCTCCAGCGCACCCTGGTGGCCAAAACTATGAAAAGCACCGTTATCATTGCAGATCTAATTTAATTATTCTGAGACATTTCTGACTGTAAAGATTTATAATTGTGTTGCGTTGTACATTAATTTCTTCTGTCAAAAAAAATGTCTCGTTAGATCAGGATAAAAAGTGAAGACGCTAATCTCAAAAGCAAATTTCAACGTTTTTGTTAAATTAACTTAATTTTGAGCAACAACAAAAAAACGAACTAATTATTATTCTACAGCTAGCAGCTGATTTCATCATTGAGCCAATTGCCCTCATCTTTTCTACGTGTCCAAACTTTCATCATTCCTAAATTATGGAAAGCTGCTTATGTGCTGCGTCTACTGAAGGGTGGACCCCATGTGTGAAGCACGATGGAGATTCTTTGTTCAGCTTGTTTGGACTGAATATTAATTAAATGAATGAAAATTAAATAATATTGAATTTGTCTTAATATTTTTTTTATCAAAGTTTAAAAAACAGTCAGTCAGAAAATAACACGAATGAAGGGAATGAATTATGTCCCTTTTGTTTCTTTGTAATATTGCACAGCTGAAATGTATTTCATGCAGAGATCACTGCAGAAATATAATATAGTCCACAATCTGTGGCTTTAACTGTTCTCTGTTCCTGAATCACAAATCCAGCTGCAGAAACGTCTCTCTGCGCTGGATGCCAGGATAGCGAGAATAATTTCACCATCAGTGAAACGTTGGGAAATATTCCCTCGTTCTTTCCACCAACACAAAATATATAAACACAATCCTCTTTTGGAGTCTTAAACAAAACATTAAAACAATTATATTTTTCTCACTCGCAACCCGCCCACATTAAAGGATCTATATCATGCTATTCAACAAGTTTCAAAGTCAACAACGGGCTAACTGATGATAAAATATCACCCTTGGCATTGTGGAGTCCTAATTTCGTTTGAGATTTTAGTTATTTACAACCCGGAAGTGAAACGCTCGGTATCACCAAAATCCAGCCTCCTTCGTTAGAGTGTCGCCCATTTCATGACGTAGCCCTAAAGCCCCGGCGAAGCAGCATGGGCAACAGGCATGCCCACGGATGCAGGTGTTGTGGAGCCTTACAGTCTCGACCCAGAGTCCGACCGTGAATTTGAAATGCACAAAGAACTGCATAGACCTCGAAGACTGAGCAGGATGTTTCTGATTGGTAAGTGAAAAGCTAATTGGCTACATGAAGGTCTTCGGTCGCTCATATGTTTCCTGTAGCGGGGCGCTACAGGAAAGTGACATACATTGGTTGTGGACCTCTCGTTTTCTAAGGTGGGGCTTGGCGGCTGCTCAGGGCGCCAGATTCAGAGGAATTACTCAGACATGCGAGTTTGAACCAATAAATCACTTGGGGCAAGTTTTTGATGGGAAAATAACTTCATAACATAGTTAATACATCAAAAAATTATTTTGCATGATATAGGCCCATTAAAGAAACTTCCTCCCAGAGCCGTGAAATTTAATTCATGTATTTTTCCACCGGTGAAACAACTTTATGCAGGACATCCCCGGGTACCCACCTCGCTTCAGGACTGAACTGTTAGCTAAAGTTTCTCTGCACAGAACAAGTGTTGCAAATAGAAAACGTTTTATTGTTACACATATTTTTCTGGGGCGATATGTAGCCAACATTGTTCTTTGTGTTATATGTGGATTTGAATGATTCTTCCAAACAAACAGCCTAATGATGATTTTCAGTGCCTTTTGAAAAACAAATCATTTAAGCTAGGGTAAGGGTTAACCCTTACCCTTTCAACTTTTATTCATTGAATAAAGATACGATTTCCAACACCTGTTGATACACTGCAGTGCATATTGTAATGAAACATGGAACA
This sequence comes from Valencia hispanica, assembly GCA_963556495.2. NCBI lineage: Eukaryota > Metazoa > Chordata > Actinopteri > Cyprinodontiformes > Valenciidae > Valencia > Valencia hispanica. Next base: position 53,163,834 of record OY747714.1, on the reverse strand, counting down.
GATCAATACTTAGACTATATGAATAATTGATAATTGTTTCCAGGAATCTTCAAACTAAACTCAAGTTTATGGTTTTTGTCCTCAGCTATTTTAAAAACAAACCGACGCCCTTTGGTTTGGGTCAAAGGTTCTGCTCAATTTAATATCAGAAAGCTCAAATTACATCACGAATCTCAGATTCTTGGAGCTGATTGGTTCTCCTGTTCTGCTGAGCCCCAGAGCTGAGCAGGGATTCGCTGCAGGTGTAGGAGGGGCGTGGCTTGATGGAGCAGTGAGTCAGAGAAGCTGCAGTTGTGCTGAGGATAGGGTTAGGGTCATGTGAAGCACATGTGGTTCAACTTATCCACATGTGATCCACATGAAAATATTCCAAAACCACGTTTGGACACGTGGAATATCATATGTTAAGCACATATGATATTCCAAAATCACATTTTCTCATGTATGGAAATGTTGCTAATGCTGCAGTGCTTAATGTAAACTGTTCATCCATATTGGTAGATTTTAAACCAGCGTCACTATTTCTTTGAGAACTCATGTACTTTGCACCATTAATCATGTCCCATGAAAGTAAGTCAGAAACACATTTTAAGGACAGAAAGTCAAATAGTGCTTAAAGGCTGATGGCCACTTTTCCACATTAAAAAAGTTCACAAGAACTTAAATTAAACAAATGCTGTTTATTTGGAGGGGATAAACTACAAAATCACAGTACAAACAGTAAAACAATGTGTCAAGAACAAAATGAGTTAGTGTGTTTGTTTCTCGATTTAGTCCTCTTGTACTGGTCCAGCAGGCTCCCTGTTGTTGGAACAAGATAACACAGAAGATTACATTAGTCCAAAATCCAGACTATTCTTTCAAAGAGAAGGTTAGTTTGACTTTAACAGACTAAATCCTCAAATTCATATATTTCTACTTGCTTATAACTTGTAACAGAATCATTAGTACAAAGGCATGAACGGTAATAACAGGTTACCATGTTTCCTTGCCACGCCTGCTGACATCTTTTCATTTTTGAGCCATGCAGGCCTTGATATCAGTGTCTCTGATGTCTCTGTGGACTTTTCTTATGTGACCTGTAGAAAATAAAACACAAATTTCAGTAATCACATAAATAGGTTTGGGTTCAGCCTAATGTTGACTCATGTCATCTCTTCCACTGTTCATTTCTCTTTGTCTTTTCTCCTCTGATAATGTGAGCTCAGATTTCTCTGATATCAGCCACAGCACATCCACACCACTGGTGTGTTGACATCCAGGTAGCAATGGTGGTGGGTCTACTTCCAGTATTTGCCTGGATTCAACTTCGCCAGCAGCAGAAGTGTGCTGTCTTTAGGAACATCTGACAATAGCAGAATGTATTAAGGCAAAATAATCACTATTTTTTTAAGGTAAAATCAACATTCTATATGTTGCACAGGTGCGCTCTGCTTTGTCATGTTTCCTTGTTCACTCGTTCAGCTGAGCTCCACTGTGTTTGCCTCAGACTTCCAATAACTCTGAGTCCTGTCATCTACAAACCTACTCTGATCACCCTGCAGCTGTGGGTATCATCAGTGATGGAGAAGAAGTACAGTAACAATCACCTCATGTTAAACACCAGCAGAACTAAACAGATGATTGTTGACTTCAGGAGGAACAAGAGTAAACAAAGCACTGTTTACATCCTGGAGAAGAGGTGGAGGTGGTGGAGGAATACAGGTACCTTGGAGTTCAGCTAGTCTAGAAATGCAACACTGAAGCATCTAGAAGAAACGACAGTGCAGACTTTACTTCTGGAGGAAGCAGAGATCATTCAGTGTCTGTTGCATTTCAGAAAGCACAGCACAATTATAAGAACATCAACAGCCCCACCCCCGTTCCCTCAGGACGTAATGCCAAATCAAACGTCTGACAGGCAGGTCCCTCGGCGGGGGGGTCACACTGCAAGGATTGGTTGGAGTTTTCTTTGAAAATGAGAGTGGAGTAATAGTTTATTTTAATTCCTGGGGGGTCTGTTTTGTATTTAAGAGTTCCATTACCTTATTAAGTGTGACAATGCAACATCAGTAAGGGTAGCTTTAAAGAGACTGAACAAAGTGATCTAGAGCAGAGGTCCCCAACCCCCGGGTCGCGGACCGGTACCGGGCCGTGGGTCATGTGGTACCGGGCCGCGAGCCACACATAAAGAATAAATAACTTACAGTATTTCCGTTTTATTTATTATCTGAGGGTGACCGATGTTTTTTTTGAAAAATAACCGGATATCCCCGTTACGTAGCTCAGACACATAATCCCACAAGGTAGCAAGATGGATAGAAAAGAAACCTTTCTTTGTAAAGTGGGAAAAGCCCAAGGCTCTCGCTGATTCAGCGTTGTGGTGAGTTAGATTTTTCATGCACTTTGTATTTGTTTTTGTGGTAAATCTTGAATTATTAAAGGTATGTTTACATGTTACCATGGCGACCAGAGAGCGTTAGGTGGCTGAGTGTTCAAAAATTAGCTAAAATGCTAACATGAGCTAGCATGCTAATGCTAACTAGCATGCTAATGCTAGCTAACATGTTATCACTAGCATTTGAGGAATCAGTACAAAAAGTTTGTCAAAAAACAAAATTTAGCTAAAATGGTAGAAAGAGCTAGCATGCTAATGCTAACTAGCTTGATAATGCTAAGTAGCATAATATTAGGTAAGGGGTGTGAATACTTTTCTATGTGGTAGAACACTCTCCTAAGTCAGATAAGGGGTCTGCTTTAAAAGCCCAGGCAGCAATGTGCTTAGAAATGAATGGACAATGTCATTGCTGAAGCATTATGGGAAATGGAGTTGTGGCAAGAATAAAGAATGTGCCTATTAAGTAAACTAATTTATAGACAGAAAGAGAGAGAGAGACAGGGACACAAAGTCCTTTAAGACCGCTCAATTCGCAGCTCGACAGTCGTTGACAGACAGACAGACAGACAGACAGACAGACAGGGAGACAGAGAAAGGGACACAAAGTCCTTTAGGACCGCTCAATTCTCAGCTCCACAGCCGCTGACAGAGAGAAAGAGACGGACAGTAAAGTTCTAGGAGAGCGCTGCTTCCGCAGCGCAGCTTCCACTGACAGAACGTCACACAGACAGCTGATGTCTCAGTTCTTTCAGACCCTCTGCTGAGAGACAGACATGGAGTCCTTCAGAGTCAGTCGCTGACAGACAGACAGACAGAAAGAAGCTCTATGTAAGAGTAGTGTAATAGTAGTAATAAATATGTAATAAGAATGTAATAGTAGTGTAAAACAATAGTGTGCTGTGATATTGTATTGAAAATCTGAGGGCTTTTATTTTGAAAAGATTGTTTGAGTCTTATTTTGTGGGTCAAAAGTCAGGTTCAAGACATTTAAGAGCACTCCACACTAATCAGAATGAATAGAAAGTAATCTACAGCTTCTATGGTAAACCTGAAGGCCTAAATCCATGTTCCAATAGAGTTGGAATGAACTCTAATGACTTCTGGCTCTCCTGAGAAGTGCAGGTGTGCCGTTGCTTGGCAACTAATGGCCGTGACTAATTTAGCGTGACTAATTTGTCTCTGACATGTGTTGTATTCTACTTTTTTGAGGCTATTTTTATTATGCAGTACATATGTTTTAATTATATCTTTTTTAATCTTTAGAAGTAATAGGCCTGTTTATATTATTCAGGGTAGTAAAACATGACTCTGTTACCAGTATTTTATAGGGTTGAAGGTTTTAAGTAAACAAACTCTTGAGTAAAGATATGAATTGAAAGCAGGGAGGATCAGCTATAACTCTAAGTCATGTTATAACCCAGTTCATGGTAAGGTCAAGAGACCTGGAGAAAATAAATGGCCTGTCAAGATGTAGAAGGAGGAGAGAGGAGTCATGTGATATGTTCTTTGTTCTTTTTCAAATAAATATGATACAGCCCTGTAAGAGAACGAGTCAGTCAGATCTTGTCTGGCTCCCATCTGCAGATGTGTCTTAAAATCAGATATATGATTGTGTGTGTTTTTTTGTTACTCTTTGTCTCTCAGCTTTGGGTCTTATTTTGAAACAGTTCCCGTTGGGGTTTTTGGAGTTCGGCGCCCCCACCTCTCTGAGCAGGAAGTGAGTTGCAGAGCACATTATGAGAAAAAAGCCGACAATATGGTGGAGGATGCGGGCATTTGATTTGGTTTTGAGTTTTCCCAGGGCTGGGAGAGATTGAGTGTGAGTAATGAGTGTGGCATAACTGATTGATACATGTTTTGTGGCAATTATAGTGATTTTGTGTTTTTTCTTTGAGTTCAACAGAGAATCGGAGAGCGACTGGATTGATCCTTGCTAATCAACACCCGGGTGGTTTTGTATCAATCTGAAAAAGCGCTAACACCAAATTAATAGGTATTGATCGATTTAAACGTTCTCCATTTAATGTTGACGTGTTGTTCTTTCGGTTGAGGGTCGACCAAAGTACGGACCAGGGGGCTTGAGAGTTGGCCGCTCACTTCCGATGGGACGCTGTCGGAATCTCCCGGGCTGACAAACGGACAGGTAGACACTAGTTTTAGAGCCTGGGTGCTCTCTGTGTCGAGACGGATTACCTTGGAGAGGCCGGCGTATCTTCCAAACGCACGATTGAGCCACGTGAATTGGATTGTGTTTAAAGGTCCGGCTTTAGGTGGCTCCGGTAGAGGTTAGTGTTTGATGAGATTGTGAAAATTGTTGTACTTTCTTTCTCTCGGATGTTTGTGTGTGTGATTGGGGAAGTCGCGGTGACGGAAAGAAGCTACCATATAGCTTCTTGAACTCCGGCCGCATATAAACTTCTCATTTAGGGGAACTAACCGACTGAATCTAAAACCATAATTCCTCTGCGAATCTTAAACGCCTAGACAATGCCCGCGCTTCTTGTACAGACAATAAGCGTAGAAGCTTGACATTGTAGAGGAATAAGGGAATATCATTTTCAGTCAGCTAAAGTACCACCATAAGTTAGCTTACGGCTAACGCACAGTTTGGATGAGTTTCGCCTGGAAATAAAGGCGTTCAACCTTGTGCAACTACGTAAACACGTCTAAAGCATTGTCTAACACATATATATAGGACTGTTATTATGAATAACTGGTAGTAAACTCTATAGAATATATATAAAATAACTTTTTATGATAACGGAGCGGTCACGTTTGGCTTCCGGTTGAGCTAATTTGCTCATGATGACAGCTAATCTTTGGTAGCTTAGCTTTCGAACTGTATTTATTTGGCTCGGTTAAACAGTCATTCGAGTATTGATGGCGAAGTGTGGTTTTGTTGGAGGCATTTTGTTCTTGGTTGGTTTACTTATGAGTACGGTTTGTTAGGTTTAGCATCGTAGTGCAGAATTAGCCATCTGTGCACCGGCGTATTCATTCCGCGGTGTGACACGGAAGTTTTATTGGGCCGTACTTTGATCTGTCAGTCCGGCTGAGTTTTTTTTTTTGAGCAAACTGTTGACGTTTTCGTGTTGCAAAGCGAGTTTTAAACGTATTTCTTTCGGTATATGTTTTAATGATAAATACAAATTGCCTTATATTGGGAGAATTCTATTTTTTCGTGTGTTTCACCATATTGTGCGTCCCGAGTTTTGGCGTAGGCCGGACTCTATTAGGAATTCTTTGATTTTTAGATGAAACGGCAATAATCTCCGTATATAAATAAATTAATGATAAGATAAACAGTGCGTTATAAACCTTTTTAGCTTTCCTTCGTTTCGGCTTTGCCTAAAACATTATTAAGGTTAATGTTGCATGAATAAATAATATATAAACTCCTGCAATATAAAAAGAAATAAATAGATTAAATAAAAACGGTGCCTGCCTTTACTGTTAACTGCACTAATATTGGGATAAATTTGGGCCTACGAATTGATAGTTTATCAATTAAAATAAATAATTTATAGAGTTAATACAAATAACCTATTTTTTTTTTAAATTTTAATCCATTTTGGATTTTTGTTACGAATATTCAATGGCAGCCGAATATAAATTACTTCCTGCTCCACAGGGACGAAACTGGCGTACTTTAGATGCCCAATTGTTAATATACATTTCTAAATTATATTCTGTTTTAGTTGAGAAGCCCGGTAAAAAATTAAAAAAATAAAAACCAGTTCCAGGGCCTTATGACGGCCAGGTGGGCTCGTCATGGTGCCCGAGGGGAGTATAAGAGAAGTCTCTCACAGAATGTGTTCTGGGGAGGAAAAGTGACAGCTACTAAATTTAGTTAGCAACACATTAGAATGCACCGATAAATTGTTTTTGGCGTATAATGCTAAATTGATGGATGAGATGGAGCAGCACGAACACAGGTTAACTAAAGTTCAGCTACAGATAGATGGACTGCTGCAGAATCAGGAAAGATTAGCATCTGTGGTAAGGGGTCAAGCTACAGACCTTTCAAAAGGTCCCAGCCCCAGTCAACTGATGAATGTACGACAGTTTTACAGGTAAAAAATATGCAGACGTTGGGAGACAAGGGGAGTGAAGGACCATTTAAGAATACCAGATCTCAGGTGTCACTGGGGGCAAGTGGAGGCCCTGATTTAATGCTTCCTTTAGTGGGCGCATCAGATGGTTCAGTGATTTACAAACCATGGAAGATGGCTGACATATCTGCCATCATTCTGCAACTCCCTGCTTTGACTGGTGGAGGAAACTGTTGGATAAATAAATTAAATCAGCTGACTTCAGGGCAAACCCTAGCGGTGGGAGATTGGAAAGCTATTATGGGTAGAATGTTGACATTGACAGATTATAATGAGATGATGCTCCAGTGCCAGCTAGCATGTGTACTTGATGAAGTCCCATTCACACATCATGCATATGAGCTCGCCGAGTGGGTCAGAAGAAAATATCCTACTCCGCCTGAGTCTAAAATTTTGAAATTTCCCTGGTCAACTGATGTTACTCCTGCAGAACATATAGCAAAATGTAAAGATAAATGGGTTGCAGTTACTGGAGAACACCCTCGAGATCCGGGAAATAATCGGATTTGGTTTAGAGAAGCAGTTTTAGCAGGCATGCCAGAGTCTGTTGCTACATTAATGAAACGGAATCCTGATTCACACATTTATGATCAGCCTACATGGGAAAGACACGTAACATATTATTTACAAGACGTGCAAGATTCTGCGTTAAAGGACGCTGAGGAGAATAAGAAAATGGAGACTGCTTTGTTAAAACTACAGTTAAAAGAGGCTCAGAATAAATTGACTGACTTGTATCAGTCTAAAAAGAAAGTGAAACAGATGGTGGCTGAAGCAGCACCTACTGTTGGATCAGCGACAGTGCTGCCTTCTTTTCCTGTGATGTATGCTGGAGCTGCACCGAATAAGCCATTTACTGCTCCTTATAGGACATGGCAGCCTCGTGGCAGGTCACGTGGCAGGGCCAGGTTTGGGGATTTTAGAGGCATGGGCAGAGGGCAGCCAGGTGCTAACAGTTGTCACAGGTGTGGCTCCAATGAACACTGGGTGAGGGAGTGCCCACACCCACAAGGGGGCGCTATACCTCCCGGTCAGCCACCTCTACATATGGCTCCAATGACTCTCCCTATAACTCAACCATTGCCTGTTTCAGTGGGTGATCAAAGACTATCACATCCTTTTGTCATTGCTCAAACCACGCCTGTCAACTTGTTAGGCAGAGATCTGCTTATCAAACCTGGTGCTACTATTCTATGTACCCCTGATGGACTTATGGTGACTTTTCCGAATGGACGTACGCATTGCTGTGACACCATGAGTGGTCAATTTTTGCTGAAGGATGACACTTCACAAGTGGCTGATATTTTCTGGGCCAGATTGACTACGATGTCTGCACATGAATCTTCTGCGGCTGAATTTCTGAGATGCTGGAAGCCTTGGCTGCTTGAACTCCAGCCTTTTGTTCCACCGCCTGATCCTTTCCATGTGACCTTCCTCTATGAGAGAGGCGATCCTACTTTATATCAGGAACAATTTGAAACAGAACTTGAAGGCCAAAGTTGGTCTGTGGCTTTGGGTCCATGCTTTGTGGGGAGGAAAGGTATTGCACTGTTTGCTCATCTGAATTCAGAGCAGCATAAATGGTATATGATGGAAGCTGAAGCGCTTCCACACATATCGCTTTTGTTGCATCCGAAACATCAAGCTAAAGATTTGGGGGGAATGGTTAAAAGGGGAGTTGAATTAAAGGATTGGGTTCACACCCACCTTCAGTCTCTTTTTCTCCTTCTACTCAGATGTACAAAATAGACACGCAGCTCTCTGATACTACCATTCTGGAACATTTGCAGCTTTCTAGAAATCATGGCAGAGAAAAAACAGATCATCCTGATGTAGTGGAGGCCTTAAAGGTCGTGCCTGACTCTTTGCTATCCTCAATGCTGTCATTTCTGGGACTGACAAATTTTTCCAGACATTATGTGCCTAATTACACAAACCTTACCACACCACTCAGGGCTCTTGTAAATGCTCATGGTATGAAAAATCTGCATGCTAAATTAGAATGGGACATACCAGCTGAGGAGGCATTTATTAAGTTGAAACAGGCTCTAGCACAAGCAGGTGATTTAGCCACTCCTGACTATACATGTCCATTTTTTCTTAACACATCAGAAACAGATGGGGTGGTTAATGGAATTTTGTTTCAGAAAAAAGGTGGTCAGAGATACATTCTTATGTATCTTAGCATAAAGCTGCAAGCTATTGAAATGAGACAGCCACCTTGCACGAGACATGCAGCAGGAATTGCACACCTAGTGGAGAAAACTTCACACATTGTTAGGGGTTATCCACTTAATATTTTGACATCTCATGGAGTTATGGCATTGGTTAATTCTGAGACGTTTATTCTTTCTACTTTGCGTCAGCAGCGGATTAGCAGAGTTTTGGAAGCACCAAACATTATTTTTACGCATGAAGGAATAAACATGGCTGACCAAATCACCGCCTCTGGGGAGCAGCATGACTGTGTCAGGCTGAATTCTGTTTCTAAAAAAAAAAAACGTCCTGATTTACGGTCTGATCCTTTACCTACAGGTTTTGTGCTCTATCAGATGGTTGTTGTTTTTAGAGATGGACAGGGCCAGTTAAAATCAGGTTTTGCAGTTGTTGAGCAGAATGGAGATTCACTACAGACTGTCGTTTCAGGGAAGCTGGACGGCAAGCAGAGCGCACAGCGTGCTGAGATAAGGGCTCTTGTTGAAGCATGCAAATGGAGAAGAGATAAAGATGTCACGATTTACACTGATTCGAACTACGGGTTTTCTGTTATACATTATGAATTACCACAGTGGAAGAGAGCAGGTTTTGTTACTGCTACTGGGGTCACAGCAAGGCTGACACTGTTGACGCGTGGGGAAATAGGGCGTCATCGAGCGGTCTAATTCAACTTTAAATTTACAGCTGGCAGAGAACCACAGGTGTCATCGCACCCTGACCCGGACCCTCGCAGTGATCATCAGCATCTGAAGGGCCTGGTCTCCTTTTTCCTTCCGACCCCTCTCCTGTCCCTCACGCTGCAGCAGCTCTCTGCTGACCTGGGAAAATCTCTTTGCAGCGGGTGGTGTCGGTTCTGACTAGGCGGTGTCGACTGCCGAAGCCAGGAGGCGGGGCCTGACCCACCCAGAAGATTGGTTGAAGTTGCTGTAATCATCCAGTGTAATCTATATGTGCAAAAAAATTGGGCGAGATAAGCAATTTGGACTTGCTTTTCTCGAAGAGGGATTGTACCGAAGAGAAAAGATCGCAAGAAATCAAACACATGTCACAGCAGGTTTTGACCACCTCACAATCGGTGGGGGAAGCTATTGGAGGCGGGGCCTGTCTGTGCATTTGTGTTTATTGGGGGAAATGTTCAGTTAATGAAGTAACTGTCATTTCAGTGAGGGCGATCTGCAGAAAAGACAGTAACTTTGGGAAAATAAAGAGTCCACTGTACTGAATCTTTTCATCACTCTGGTAGCCACCTGCTGCCAGAGAAATAAACAAGAGCAAAGACTAGAGAACAAAATAATAAAGACTGAACACTTACTAATCATTTTTCTTGTATTTTACAGGTTGTCTAACCGATTTTTATTTACAGGTGCAGATTGCTAGACACTGCCTAAGAGGGTGTCAAATAATTTTTAAGTAGTCGATTTGTAAGATTTTCTTCTTAATATTTAGTATTTACGGTTTTATAAAACTTTTTAGTAATAAGATAAAACATTTTAAGGAGTGTTTAAAGTATAATCAGGTTGACTGACTACTAATTTTTGTTTTACTTATTCTTTTTTCATTATGATGTGGTTTTTGTAGGATGTTTTTGGGGTTGGTGACAATTGCTAGAGTTTGCTTTTACTAAAAGAATATTGAGAATTAGGTTAAAACATAAAAAACAATAATAAATTAGAAAAAATATTGCTTAAAGGTAAGGATAAAAAAAAACAGACACTCTTCTCATTTTGAATGATCAGGTTAGAAAGAGGGACAATTTGTTAAATAATATGTTTGGTAAAGGGAAGTCTCTGGCAATGTCTATAATGGTTTCTTTAGCAGTATTTGTGTCAACTATGGTGTTATGTGGATGTTGTTGTATTCCTTGTATACGTTCTTTGCTCACAAAATGTATTGAAAAAGCTGTTGGTGATAAATGTGCAAGGTCAATATCTGTTAATACCTCACATGGAGCCTGAAGGAGAAGTACAGAGGAGTGGTCAATCTATTTGAAAAATAGATTGAAAGAGGGATTTGTTGTATTCTACTTTTTTGAGGCTATTTTTATTATGCAGTACATATGTTTTAATTATATCTTTTTTAATCTTTAGAAGTAATAGGCCTGTTTATATTATTCAGGGTAGTAAAACATGACTCTGTTACCAGTATTTTATAGGGTTGAAGGTTTTAAGTAAACAAACTCTTGAGTAAAGATATGAATTGAAAGCAGGGAGGATCAGCTATAACTCTAAGTCATGTTATAACCCAGTTCATGGTAAGGTCAAGAGACCTGGAGAAAATAAATGGCCTGTCAAGATGTAGAAGGAGGAGAAAGGAGTCATGTGATATGTTCTTTGTTCTTTTTCAAATAAATATGATACAGCCTTGTAAGAGAACGAGTCAGTCAGATCTTGTCTGGCTCCCATCTGCAGATGTGTCTTAAAATCAGATATATGATTGTGTGTGTTTTTTTGTTACTCTTTGTCTCTCAGCTTTGGGTCTTATTTTGAAACAGTTCCCGTTGGGGTTTTTGGAGTTCGGCGCCCCCACCTCTCTGAGCAGGAAGTGAGTTGCAGAGCACATTATGAGAAAAAAGCCGACACATGTCAGCCACTTTGAAGCTCTAAATCCATCTCTGACCCTCCGAACAAATTGCCTACAAACAAATTGCCGCTGTTCGAAAACCGTGCAAAATTCTTGAAGCGTCAGTGAGAGCCGGGTTTCGTCTTCGATCATGGAAAAGCACAACTCTCTACATATTTCACAGTCCGAGAACGAACGAGAGAGAAATGTCTTGTCACAAGCCCCAGCTTCAGACTTTCTCAATGTAAAAGTATACGCTGCTCTTCTGAAATCTGCTCAAAATGTGTCTGATTTTTTGCAAACTCGAGTGCGCTGAGAGAAAACGGTGAGACATAGAGAAATTTCGAAAAGATCGTGTGAATGTCATCGGGCGTGACTTTCACATGGCCGAAAATCAGATCAGTAGAACGAAATATGTGACCGTGACGGCGAGTTAAAAAATATTTTGGGTTCTCAAAAATCTTGGGTCTCACACTCTAACTTAAAGGCAGTTACACTGAAAAATTTATAAATTTTTAAATTTGAGGCAAACTTTGGGTCGCTCAGAGGCTCATTGTGAAAAAACCGTAACAGATATCAACATCCCGTCTTCACTTCTGAAAAGTGCTCGGATATTCCTACAAACTGAGATTTCAATGGTTTTTCTAAGTGAACGTATGATGACACAGTAAATCCTCAAAAAAGTGGATTTTTTGGATCGCTCCGACACCTGACTCCATTCATTTCCTATGGGCTGTTTTTTGCGTGGTTTTTCGCTAATTGCGTCGCCATGGTAACTCCAATCGCTTATAAAAGTAATAGCACCCATCGTGGGATCGAGCCGCACGTTTTGATATATATATTGTGGGGGTACATGCTACGGTACGACCCGCATTAACGCTGGACGGAAGAAAAATAAATAACTAGAAAATTTCAGGAAATTTAAACGGGGCCTGCCACGTGGTGCGTAATCAGTCACACACCCCCAATCAGAGGTTATGCTGCCTAGCCTAGCATACTAATGCTAGCTAACATGTTATCAATAGGTTCGAAGCAATAAGTAGAAAAAGTTGGGACAAATTAAAAAATTTGCAAAAATGCTAACATGAGCTAGCATGCTAATGCTAACTAGCATGTTATCAATATCCTCGAAGCAATGAGTGAAAAAAGTTAAGCAAAATTCAAAAATTAGCAAAAATGCTAACATGAGCTAGCATGCTAATGCTAACTAGCATGCGCATGCTAGCTAACATGTAATCATTAGCTGCAACGTAATAACAGTGAAAAGTTAAGAAAATTCAAAAAAATAGCTAAAATGCTAAAATGAGCTAGCTAAAATGAGTACACCCCCAATCTAACATGTTATCAATAGGTTCGAAGCAATAAGTAGAAAAAGTTGGGACAAATTAAAAAAATGCTTAAATGCTAACATGAGCTAGCATGCTAATGCTAACTAGCATGTTATCAATAGCCTCGAAGCAATGAGTAAAAAAAGTTAAGCAAATTCAAAAAATTAGCTAAAATGCTAACATGAGCTAGCATGCTAATGCTAACTAGCATTTTATCAATAGCCTCGAAGCACTGAGTAAAAAAAGTTAAGAAAGATTCCAAAATTAGCAAAAATGCTAACATGAGCTAGCATGCTAATGCTAACTAGCATACTAATGCTAGCTAACATGTAATCGTTAGCCTCAACGTAATCACTACGAAAAGTTAAGAAATTTTAAAAAATTAGCTAAAATGCTAACATGAGCTAGCATGCTAATGCTAACTAGCATGCTAATGCTAGCTAACATGTAATCATTAGCTACGACGTAATCATTACGAAAAGTTACGAAAATGTCAAAAAATTTCTTAAATGCTAGCATGAGCTAGCATGCTAATGCTAACTAGCATGCGCATGCTAGCTAACATGTAACAAATAGCATCAGAGGAATCAGCACGAAAAGTTAGTCAAAAACCCAAATTTAGCTAAAATGCTAAAAATAGCTAGCATGCTAATGCTAACTAGCTTAATAATGCTAAGTAGCATAATATTAGGTAAGGGGTGTGAATACTTTTCTATGTGTTAGAATACTCTCCCAATTCAGATAAGCGGTCTGTTTTAAAAGCCCAGGCAGCAATGTGCTTAGAAATGAATGGACAATGTATTTGCTGAAGCATTATGGGAAATGGAGTTGTGGCCAGAACAAAGAATGTGCCTATTAAGTCAACTAACTTATAGACAGAAAGAGAGAGAGAGACAGGGACACAAAGTCCTTTAAGACCGCTCAATTCGCAGCTCCACAGTCACTGACAGAGAGACAGAGACGGGCAGACAGAGACAGACAGGGAGACAGAAAGAGACAGACAGAGAGACAGAAAGAGACAGACAGAGAGACAGAGACGGGCAGACAGAGACAGACAGGGAGACAGAAAGAGAGACAGAGAAAGACAGACAAAGAGACAGAAAGAGAGACAGAAAGAGAGAAAGAGACAGACAGAGAGAAAGACAGACAGACAACCCCTATGAATCGTCTATAGAAAATCTGAAGGCTTTTATTTTGAAGAGCTTGTTTGAGTCTTATTTTGAAAGTCCATCATGGATGTCAGTTAAGGCTGATTGAATATCATATGTATAATGAAATCCTCTGAAGGGTAATCCATTAATCTAACAGGCCTTAACTCCATGTCTAAATAGAGTTCTAATGACCTTAAGTGACCTTTTGTTCTCCTCAGAGGCCAGCTGTGCTGTTGCTAAGTAACAGCAAAGTCACAGGTGCATGTGTGTGTGACCCAATCAGCTGATGCTCGGCTTACAGGCAGTCAGACAGACAGACAGAAAGACAGCAATAGTTTAAAACAATAGGGTCCTGTGATATTGTATTGAAGATCAGAGGGCTTTTATTTTGAAGAGATTATTTGAGTCTTATTTTGAAAGTCCAGCATGGATGTCAGTTGAGGCTGATTCAGTCTCTTTATTCATATGTTGCGCTACCACCAATGGTAATCAACTGTTCTATCAGACCTTAAATTCATGTCCATAGAGTGTTATGATGACCTTTAGTGACCTTTAATGAGCTGTTCTCCACAGAGCCTCAGACAGTGTGGGTCAAAAGTCAGTTTCAAGACATGTATGAGCACTCCACACTAATCAGAATTACTGGAAATGTAGCTACAGCTACCCAAATGTCAGTTTCAAGACATGAACAAGCACTCCACACTAATCAGAAAAAAAAGAGACAGAGAAAGGCAGAAAAATTCTTTCAGACCGCTGCTTCCGCAGCGGACCCTCCGCTGAGAGACAGACATGGAGTCCTTCAGAGTCAGTCGCTGACGGAGAGAACCTCTATGTGAGAGTAGTGTAATAGTAGTAATAAATATGTAATAGATCTTTAATAGTAGTGTAATATAATAGGGTACTGTGATATTGTATAAAAAATCTTAGGGCTTTTATTTTGTAAATATTGTTTGAGTCTTATTTTGTGGGTCAAAAGTCAGGTTCAAGACATGTAAGAGCACTCCACACTAATCAGAATTACTAGAAACAAATCTACAGCTTCTATGGTAAACCTGAAGGCCTAAATCCATGTTCCAATAGATTTGGAATGAACTCTAATGACCTCTGGCTCTCCTGAGAAGTGCAGGTGTGCCGTTGCTTGGCAACTAATGGCCGTGACTAATTTAGCGTGACTAATTTGTCTCTGACATGTCAGCCACTTTGAGGCTCTAAATCCATCTCTGACCCCAAAAACGGCTCCGAACAAATTGCCGCTGTTCGAAAACCGTGCGAGATATCGAAAAAATTCTTGAAGCGTCAGTGAGAGCCGGGTTTCGTCTTCGATCATGGAAAAGCACAACTCTCTACATATTTCACAGTCCGAGAACGAACGAGAGAAAAATGTCTTGTCACAATGTGCAGCTTCAGACTTTCTCAATGTTAAAGTATACGCTGCTCTTCTGAAATCTGCTCAAAATGTGTCTGATTTTTTGCAAACTCGAGCGCGCTGAGAGAAAACGGTGAGACATAGAGAAATTTCGAAAAGATCGTGTGAATGTCATCGGGCGTGGCTTTCACATGGCCGAAAATCAGTTCAGTAGAATGAAATATGTGACCGTGACGGCGAGTTAAAAAATATTTTGGGTTCTCAATAATCTTGGGTCTCACACTCTGACTAAACGGCAGTTACACTGAAAAATTTTTAAATTTTCAAATTTGAGGCAAACTTTGGGTCGCTCAGAGGCTTATTGTGAAAAAACCGTAACAGATATCAACATCCCGTCTTCACTTCTGAAAAGTGCTCGGATATTCCTACAAACTGAGATTTTAATGGTTTTTCTAAGTGAACGTATGATGACACAGTAAATCCTCAAAAAAGTGGATTTTTTGGATCGCTCCGAGATGTGAATGCATTCATTCCTATGGGATTTTTCGGCGTGGTTTTTCGCTAATTACGTCGCCATGGTAACTCCAATCGCTTATAAAAGTAATAGCACCCATCGTGGGATCGAGCCGCACGTTTTGATATATATATTGTGGGGGTACATGCTACGGTACGACCCGCATTAACGCTGGACGGAAGAAAAATAAATAACTAGAAAATTTCAGGAAATTTAAACGGGGCCTGCCACGTGGTGCGTAATCAGTCACACACCCCAAATTTAATATGTTATCAATAGGTTCGAAGCAATAGGTAGAAAAAGTTGGGACAAATTAAAAGAATGCTTAAATGCTAACATGAGCTAGCATGCTAATGCTAACTAGCATGTTATCAATAGCCTCGAAGCAATGAGTAAAAAAAGTTAAGCAAATTCAAAAAATTTGCTAAAATGCTAACATGAGCTAGCATGCTAATGCTAACTAGCATTTTATCAATAGCCTCGAAGCAATGAGTAAAAAAAGTTAAGAAAGATTCCAAAATTAGCAAAAATGCTAACATGAGCTAGCATGCTAATGCTAACTAGCATACCAATGCTAGCTAACATGTAATCGTTAGCCTCAACGTAATCACTACGAAAAGTTAAGAAATTTAAAAAAATTAGCTAAAATGCTAACATGAGCTAGCATGCTAATGCTAACTAGCATGCTAATGCTAGCTAACATGTAATCATTAGCTACAACGTAATCACTACGAAAAGTTACGAAAATGTCAAAAATTAGCTAAAATGCTAGCATGAGCTAGCATGCTAATGCTAACTAACATGTAATCATTAGCATCAGAGGAATCAGCACGAAAAGTTAGTCAAAAACCCAAATTTAGCTAAAATGCTAAAAATAGCTAGCATGCTAATGCTAACTAGCTTAATAATGCTAAGTAGCATAATATTAGGTAAGGGGTGTGAATACTTTTCTATGTGTTGGAATACTCTCCTAAGTCAGATAAGCGGTCTGTTTTAAAAGCCCAGGCAGCAATGTGCTTAGAAATGAATGGACAATGTATTTGCTGAAGCATTATGGGAAATGGAGTTGTGGCCAGAACAAAGAATGTGCCTATTAAGTCAACTAACTTATAGACAGAAAGAGAGAGAGAGAGAGACAGGGACACAAAGTCCTTTAAGACCGCTCAATTCGCAGCTCGACAGTCACTGACAGAGAGACAGAGATGGGCAGACAGAGACAGACAGGGAGACAGAAAGAGACAGAGAAAGACAGACAAAGAGACAGAAAGAGAGACAGACAGAGAGAAAGAGACAGACAGAGAGACAGACAGAGACAGACAGAGTAAAAGAGACAGACAGAGAGACAGAAAGAGAAAGAGAGATGGACAGAGACAGACAGAGAGAAAGAGACAGACAGAGAGACAGACAGAGAGAAAGAGACAGACAGAGAGACAGACAGACAGACAACCCCTATGAATCTTCTAAAGAAAATCTGAAGGCTTTTATTTTGAAGAGCTTGTTTGAGTCGTATTTTGAAAGTCCATCATGGATGTCAGTTAAGGCTGATTGAATATCATATGTATAATGAAATCCTCTGAAGGGTAATCCATTAATCTAACAGGCCTTAACTCCATGTCTAAATAGAGTTCTAATGACCTTAAGAGACCTTTTGTTCTCCTCAGAGGCCAGCTGTGCTGTTGCTCAGTAACAGCAAAGTCACAGGTGCATGTGTGTGTGACCCAATCAGCTGATCAGACAGTGTCGGTCAAAAGTCACTTTCAAGACATGTATGAGCACTCCACACTAATCAGAATTACTGGAAATGAATCTACAGCTACCCAAATGTAAGTTTCAAGACATGTATGAGCACTCCACACTAATCAGAATTACTGGAAATGAATCTACAGCTACCCAAATGTCAGTTTCAAGACATGTATGAGCACTCCACACTAATCAGAATTACTGGAAATGAATCTACAGCTACCCAAATGTCAGTTTCAAGACATGAACAAGCAGTCCACACTAATCAGCAAAAAAAGAGACAGAGAAAGGCAGAAAAGTTCTTTCAGACCGCTGCTTCCGCAGCGCAGCTTCCACTGACAGAACGTCACACAGACAGCTGATGTCTCAGTTCTTTCAGACCGCTGCTTCCGCAGCGGACCCTCCGCTGAAACACAGACATGGAGTCCTTCAGAGTCAGTCGCTCTATGTGAGAGTAGTGTAATAGTAGTAATAAATATGTAATAGATCTTTAATAGTAGTGTAAAACAATAGGGTACTGTGATATTGTATTAAAAATCTTAGGGCTTTTATTTTCAAAATATTGTTTGAGTCTTATTTTGTGGGTCAAAAGTCAGTTTCAAGTTATGTAAGAGCACTCCACACTAATCAGAATTAGTACAAAGTAATCTACAGCTTCTATGGTAAATCTGAAGGCCTAAATCCATGTTCCAATAGAGTTGGAATGAACTCTAATGACCTCTGGCTCTCCTGAGAAGTGCAGGTGTGCCGTTGCTTGGCAACTAATGGCCGTGACTAATTTAGCGTGACTAATTTGTCTCTGACATGTCAGCCACTTTGAGCCTCTAAATCCATCTCTGACCCCAAAAAGGGCTCCGAACAAATTGCCGCTGTTCGAAAACCGTGCGAGATATCGAAAAAATTCTTGAAGCGTCAGTGAGAGCCGGGTTTCGTCTTCGATCATGGAAAAGCACAACTCTCTACATATTTTACAGTCCGAGAACGAACGAGTTAAAAATGTCTTGTCACAAGGTGCTGCGTCAGAAACTGTCAGACTTGCTCAATGTTAAACAATAGGGGGATTTTCTGAAATCTGCTCAAAATGTGTCTGATTTTTTGCAAACTCGAGTGCACTGAGAGAAAACGGTGAGACACAGAGAAATTTCGAAAAGATCGTGTGAATGTCGTCGGACGTGCCTTTCACATGGCCGAAAATCAGTTCAGTAGAACGAAATATGTGACCGTGACGACGAGTTATAAAATAATTTGGGTTCCAGCTCGGACAAAGTCTCACACTCTAACTTAACGGCAGTTACACTGAAAAATTTTAAAATTTTAAAATTTGAGGCAAACTTTGGGTCGCTCAGAGGCTCATTGTGAAAAAACCGTAACAGATATCAACATCCCGTCTTCACTTCTGAAAAGTGCTCGGATATTCCTACAAACTGAGATTTCAATGGTTTTTCTAAGTGAACGTATGATGACACAGTAAATCCTCAAAAAAGTGGATTTTTTTGATCGCTCCGACACCTGACTCCATTCATTCCTATGGGATTTTTGGGCGTGGTTTTTCGCTAATTACGTCGCCATGGTAACTCCAATCGCTTATAAAAGTAATAGCACACCTCACGGGATCGAGCCGCACGTTTTGATATATATATTGTGGGGGTACATGCTACGGTACGACCCGCATTTCGGTGGACGGATGAAAAATAAATAATAAAGAAGCCGTTTAGAGGTGTAGAATAATAGGTGCCTTGCCATGCAATTGCATGGGAGGCAGTGCATTGCTCTGCTTCTCCCTGCATTGCATTGGCAGGCCCCTAACTAGAAAATTTCAGGAAATTTAAACGGGGCCTGCCAAGTGGTGCGTAATCAGTCACACACCCCCAATCAGAGGTTATGCTGCCTAGCCTAGCATACTAATGCTAGCTAACATGTTATCAATAGGTTCGAAGCAATAAGTAGAAAAAGTTGGGACAAATTAAAAAATTTGCAAAAATGCTAACATGAGCTAGCATGCTAATGCTAACTAGCATGTTATCAATATCCTCGAAGCAATGAGTGAAAAAAGTTAAGCAAAATTAAAAAATTAGCAAAAATGCTAACATGAGCTAGCATGCTAATGCTAACTAGCATGTTATCAATATCCTCGAAGCAATGAGTGAAAAAAGTTAAGCAAAATTCAAAAATTAGCAAAAATGCTAACATGAGCTAGCATGCTAATGCTAACTAGCATGCTAATGCTAGCTAACATGTAATCATTAGCTGCAACGTAATAACAGTGAAAAGTTGAGAAAATTCAAAAAAATAGCTAAAATGCTAAAATGAGCTAGCATGCTAATGCTAACTAGCATGCTAATGCTAGCTAACATGTAATCATTAGCTACAACGTAATCACTACGAAAAGTTAAGAAAATGTGAAAAATTAGCTAAAATGCTAACATGAGCTAGCATGCTAATGCTAACTAGCATGCTAATGCTAGCTAACATGTTATCATTAGCATCAGAGGAATCAGCACGAAAAGTTAGTCAAAAACCCAAATTTAGCTAAAATGCTAAAAATAGCTAGCATGCTAATGCTAACTAGCTTAATAATGCTAACTAGCATAATATTAGGTAAGGGGTGTGAATACTTTTCTATGTGTTGGAATACTCTCCTAACTCAGATAAGCGGTCTGTTTTAAAAGCCCAGGCAGCAATGTGCTTAGAAATGAATGGACAATGTATTTGCTGAAGCATTATGGGAAATGGAGTTGTGGCCAGAACAAAGAATGTGCCTATTAAGTCAACTAACTTATAGACAGAAAGAGAGAGAGAGACAGGGACACAAAGTCCTTTAAGACCGCTCAATTCGCAGCTCGACAGTCACTGACAGAGAGACAGAGACGGGCAGACAGAGACAGACAGGGAGACAGAAAGAGAGACAGAGACAGACAGAGAGATGGACAGAGACAGACAGAGAGACAGAAAGAGACAGAGAAAGACAGACAAAGAGACAGAAAGAGAGATAGACAGAGAGAAAGAGACAGACAGACAGACAGACAGACAGACAGACAGACAGACAGACAGACAGACAGACAGACAGACAGGAGGGCAGACAGACTGCAGTAGTGTAAAACAATAAGCTGCTATGATCTTCTATTGAAAATCTAAGGGCTTTTATTTTGAAGAGCTTGTTTGAGTCTTATTTTGAAAGTCCATCATGGATGTCAGTTAAGGCTGATTGAATATCATATGTATAATGAAATCCTCTGAAGGGTAATCCATTAATCTAACAGGCCTTAACTCCATGTCTAAATAGAGATCTAATGACCTTAAGAGACCTTTTGTTCTCCTCAGAGGCCAGCTGTGCTGTTGCTAAGTAACAGCAAAGTCACAGGTGCATGTGTTTGTGACCCAATCAGCTGATCAGACAGTGTGGGTCAAAAGTCAATTTCAAGACATGTATGAGCACTCCACACTAATCAGAATTACTGGAAATGAAGCTACAGTTACCCAAATGTCAGTTTCAAGACATGTATGAGCACTCCACACTAATCAGAAAAAAAAGAGACAGAGAAAGGCAGAAAAGTTCTTTCAGACCGCTGCTTCCGCAGCGGACCCTCCGCTTAGACACAGACATGGAGTCCTTCAGAGTCAGTCGCTGACGGAGAGAACCTCTATGTGAGAGTAGTGTAATAGTAGTAATAAATGTGTAATAGATCTTTAATAGTAGTGTAAAATAATAGGGTACTGTGATATTGTATTAAAAATCTTAGGGCTTTTATTTTGTAAATATTGTTTGAGTCTTATTTTGTGGGTCAAAAGTCAGGCTCAAGACATTTAAGAGCACTCCACACTAATCAGAATTAGTACAAAGTAATCTACAGCTTCTATGGTAAACCTGAAGGCCTAAATCCATGTTCAAATAGAGTTGGAATGAACTCTAATGACCTCTGGCTCTCCTGAGAAGTGCAGGTGTGCCGTTGCTTGGCAACTAATGGCCGTGACTAATTTAGCGTGACTAATTTGTCTCTGACATGTCAGCCACTTTGAAGCTCTAAATCCATCTCTGACCCCAAAAAGGCTTCCGAACAAATTGCCGCTGTTCAAAAACCGTGCGAGGTATCGAAAAAATTCTTGAAGCGTCAGTGAGAGCCGGGTTTCGTCTTCGATCATGGAAAAGAACAACTCTCTACATATTTCACAGTCCGAGAACGAACGAGTTAGAAATGTCTTGTCACAAGCCCCAGCTTCAGAAATTGGCAGACTTTCTCAATGTAAAAGTATATGCTGCTCTTCTGAAATCTGCTCAAAATGTGTCGGATTTTTTGCAAACTCGAGCGCGCTGAGAGAAAACGGTGAGACATAGAGAAATTTCGAAAAGATCGTGTGAATGTCGTCGGACATGGCTTTCACATGGCCGAAAATCAGTTCAGTAGAGCGAAATATGTGACCGTGACGGCGAGTTAAAAAATAATTTGGGTTCCAGCTCGGACAAAGTCTCGCACTCTAACTTAACGGCAGTTACACTGAAAATTTTTAAAATTTTTAAATTTGAGGCAAACTTTGGGTCGCTCAGAGGCTTATTGTGACAAAACCGTAACAGATATCAACATCCCGTCTTCACTTCTGAAAAGTGCTCGGATATTCCTACAAACTGAGATTTGAATGGTTTTTCTAAGTGAACGTATGATGACACAGTAAATCCTCAAAAAAGTGGATTTTTTTGATCGCTCCGACACCTGACTCCATTCATTCCTATGGGATTTTTGGGCGTGGTTTTTCGCAAATTACGTCGCCATGGTAACTCCAATCGCTTATAAAAGTAATAGCACACCTCACGGGATCGAGCCGCACGTTTTGATATATATATTGTGGGGGTACATGCTACGGTACGACCCGCATTAACGGTAACGGAAGAAAAATAAATAAATAATAAAGAAGCCAGTTTAGAGGTGTAGAATAATAGGTGCCTTGCCATGCAATTGCATGGGAGGCAGTGCATTGCATTGCTTCGCAATGCAATGCTCTGCTTCTCCCTGCATTGCATTGGCAGGCCCCTAACTAGAAAATTTCAGGAAATTTAAACGGGGCCTGCCACGTGGTGCGTAATCAGTCACACACCCCCAATCAGAGCTTCTGTTGCCTAGCCCAGCATGCTAATGCCAAATTTAAAAAATAGCTAAAATGCTAACACTAGCTAGCATGCTAATGCTAACTAGCATGTTATCAACAGCCTCGAAGCAATGAGTAAAAAAATTTAAGCAAAATTAAAAAATTAGCAAAAATGCTAACATGAGCTAGCATGCTAATGCTAGCTAACATGTAATCGTTAGCCTCAACGTAATCACTACGAAAAGTTAAGAAATTTAAAAAAATTTGCTAAAATGCTAACATGAGCTAGCATGCTAATGCTAACTAGCATGCGCATGCTAGCTAACATGTAATCATTAGCTACAACGTAATCACTACGAAAATTTAAGAAAATTTGAAAAATTAGCTAAAATGCTAACATGAGCTAGCATGCTAATGCTAACTAGAATGCGCATGCTAGCTAACATGTAATCATTAGCTACAACGTAATCACTACGAAAAGTTAAGAAAATTTGAAAAATTAGCTAAAATGCTAACATGAGCTAGCATGCTAATGCTAACTAGCATGCGAATGCTAGCTAACATGTAATCATTAGCTACAACGTAATCACTACGAAAAGTTAAGAAAATTTGAAAAATTAGCTAAAATGCTAACATGAGCTAGCATGCTAATGCTAACTAGCATGCTAATGCTAGCTAACATGTTATCATTAGCATCAGATGAATCAGCACGAAAAGTTAGTCAAAAACCCAAATTTAGCTAAAATGCTAAAAATAGCTAGCATGCTAATGCTAACTAGCGAAATAATGCTAACTAGCATAATATCAGGTAAGGGGTGTGAATACTTTTCTATGTGTTGGAATACTCTCCTAAGTCAGATAAGCGGTCTGTTTTAAAAGCCCAGGCAGCAATGTGCTTAGAAATGAATGGACAATGTATTTGCTGAAGCATTATGGGAAATGGAGTTGTGGCCAGAGTAAAGAATGTGCCTATTAAGTAAACTAACTTGTAGACAGAAAGAGAGAGAGAGACAGGGACACAAAGTCCTTTAAGACCGCTCAATTCGCAGCTCCACAGTCACTGACAGAGAGACAGAGACGGGTAGAAAGAGACAGACAGGGAGACAGAAAGAGACAGAGAAAGACAGACAAAGAGATAGACAGAGAGACAGAGACGGGCAGACAGAGACAGACAGGGAGACAGAAAGAGAGACAGAGAAAGACAGACAAAGAGACAGACAGAGAGACAGAGACGGGCAGACAGAGACAGACAGGGAGACAGAAAGAGAGACAGAGACAGACAGAGAGACGGAAAGAGACAGAGAGAGAGAAAGAGACAGACAGAGACAGACAGACAGAGACAGACAACCCCTATGAATCGTCTATGGAAAATCTGAAGGCTTTTATTTTGAAGAGCTTGTTTGAGTCTTATTTTGAAAGTCCATCATGGATGTCAGTTAAGGCTGATTGAATATCATATGTATAATGAAATCCTCTGAAGGGTAATCCATTAATCTAACAGGCCTTTACTCCATGTCTAAATAGAGTTCTAATGACCTTAAGAGACCTTTTGTTCTCCTCAGAGGCCAGCTGTGCTGTTGCTAAGTAACAGCAAAGTCACAGGTGCATGTGTGTGTGACCCAATCAGCTGATGCTCGGCTTACAGGCAGTCAGACAGACAGACAGCAAGACAGCAATAGTTTAAAACAATAGGGTCCTGTGATATTGTATTGAAGATCAGAGGGCTTTTATTTTGAAGAGATTGTTGAGTCTTATTTTGAAAGTCCAGCATGGATGTCAGTTGAGGCTGATTCAGTCTCTTTATTCATATTGTGCGCTACCACCAATGGTAATCAACTGTTCTATCAGACCTTAAATTCATGTCCATAGGGTGTTATAATGACCTTTAGTGACCTTTAATGAGCTGTTCTCCACAGAGCCTCAGACAGTGTGGGTCAAAAGTCAATTTCAAGACATGTATGAGCACTCCACACTAATCAGAATTACTGGAAATGAATCTACAGCTACCCAAATGTCAGTTTCAAGACATGAACAAGCACTCCACACTAATCAGAAAAAAAAGAGACAGAGAAAGGCAGAAAAGTTCTTTCAGACCGCTGCTTCCGCAGCGGACCCTCCGCTGAGAGACAGACATGGAGTCCTTCAGAGTCAGTCGCTGACGGAGAGAACCTCTATGTGAGAGTAGTGTAATAGTAGTAATAAATATGTAATAGATCTTTAATAGTAGTGTAATATAATAGGGTACTGTGATATTGTATAAAAAATCTTAGGGCTTTTATTTTGTAAATATTGTTTGAGTCTTATTTTGTGGGTCAAAAGTCAGGTTCAAGACATGTAAGAGCACTCCACACTAATCAGAATTACTAGAAACAAATCTACAGCTTCTATGGTAAACCTGAAGGCCTAAATCCATGTTCCAATAGAGTTGGAATGAACTCTAATGACCTCTGGCTCTCCTGAGAAGTGCAGGTGTGCCGTTGCTTGGCAACTAATGGCCGTGACTAATTTAGCGTGACTAATTTGTCTCTGACATGTCAGCCACTTTGAGGCTCTAAATCCATCTCTGACCCCAAAAACGGCTCCGAACAAATTGCCGCTGTTCGAAAACCGTGCGAGATATCGAAAAAATTCTTGAAGCGTCAGTGAGAGCCGGGTTTCGTCTTCGATAATCGAAAAGCACAACTCTCTACATATTTCACAGTCCGAGAACGAACGAGAGAAAAATGTCTTGTCACAATGTGCAGCTTCAGACTTTCTCAATGTTAAAGTATACGCTGCTCTTCTGAAATCTGCTCAAAATGTGTCTGATTTTTGCAAACTCGAGTGCGCTGAGAGAAAACGGTGAGACATACAGAAATTTCGAAAAGATCGTGTGAATGTCATCGGGCGTGGCTTTCACATGGCCGAAAATCAGTTCAGTAGAACGAAATATGTGACCGTGACGGCGAGTTAAAAAATATTTTGGGTTCTCAATAATCTTGGGTCTCACACTCTGACTAAACGGCAGTTACACTGAAAAATTTTTAAATTTTCAAATTTGAGGCAAACTTTGGGTCGCTCAGAGGCTTATTGTGAAAAAACCGTAACAGATATCAACATCCCGTCTTCACTTCTGAAAAGTGCTCGGATATTCCTACAAACTGAGATTTTAATGGTTTTTCTAAGTGAACGTATGATGACACAGTAAATCCTCAAAAAAGTGGATTTTTTGGATCGCTCCGAGATGTGAATGCATTCATTCCTATGGGATTTTTCGGCGTGGTTTTTCGCTAATTACGTCGCCATGGTAACTCCAATCGCTTATAAAAGTAATAGCACCCATCGTGGAATCGAGCCGCACGTTTTGATATATATATTGTGGGGGTGCATGCTACGGTACGACCCGCATTAACGCTGGACGGAAGAAAAATAAATAATAACTAGAAAATTTCAGGAAATTTAAACGGGGCCTGCCACGTGGTGCGTAATCAGTCACACACCCCCATTCAGAGCTTCTGTTGCCTAGAACAAATTAAAAAAATAGCTAAAATGCTAACATGAGCTAGCATGCTAATGCTAACTAGCATGCTAATGATAGCTAGCATGTTATTAATAGCCTCGAAGCAATGAGTAAAAAAAGTTAAGCAAAATTCAAAAATTAGCAAAAATGCTAACATGAGCTAGCATGCTAATGCTAGCTAACATGTAATCATTAGCTACAACGTAATCACTACGAAAAGTTAAGAAAATTTGAAAAATTAGCAAAAATGCTAACATGAGCTAGCATGCTAATGCTAACTAGCATGCTAATGCTAGCTAACATGTAATCAAAAGCTGCAACATAATCACTACGAAAAGTTAAGAAATGTTGAAAAATTAGCTAAAATTCTAAATTTAGCTAGCATGCTAATGCTAACTAGCATGCGCATGCTAGCTAACATGTAATCATTAGCTGCAACGTAATAACAGTGAAAAGTTAAGAAAATTCAAAAAAATAGCTAAAATGCTAAAATGAGCTAGCATGCTAATGCTAACTAGCATGCTAATGCTAGCTAACATGTAATCATTAGCTACAACGTAATCACTACGAAACGTTAAGAAAATTTGAAAAATTAGCTAAAATGCTAACATGAGCTAGCATGCTAATGCTAGCTAGCATGCGCATGCTAGCTAACATGTAATCATTAGCTGCAACGTAATAACAGTGAAAAGTTAAGAAAATTCAAAAAAATAGCTAAAATGCTAAAATGAGCTAGCATGCTAATGCTAACTAGCATGTTAATGCTAGCTAACATGTAATCATTAGCTACAACGTAATCACTACGAAAAGTTAAGAAAATTTGAAAAATTAGCAAAAATGCTAACATGAGCTAGCATGCTAATGCTAACTAGCATGCTAATGCTAGCTAACATGTTATCATTAGCATCAGAGGAATCAGCACGAAAAGTTAGTCAAAAACCCAAATTTAGCTAAAATGCTAAAAATAGCTAGCATGCTAATGCTAACTAGCTTAATAATGCTAAGTAGCATAATATTAGGTAAGGGGTGTGAATACTTTTCTATGTGTTAGAATACTCTCCTAAGTCAGATAAGCGGTCTGTTTTAAAAGCCCAGGCAGCTATGTGCTTAGAAATGAATGGACAATGTCATTGCTGAAGCATTATGGGAAATGGAGTTGTGGCAGGTATAAAGAATGTGCCTATTAAGTAAACTGACTTATAGACAGAAAGAGAGAGAGAGACAGGGACACAAAGTCCTTTAAGACCGCTCAATTCGCAGCTCGACAGTCACTGACAGAGAGACAGAGACGGGCAGACAGACACAGACAGGGAGACAGAAAGAGACAGAGAAAGACAGACAAAGAGACAGAAAGAGAGACAGAGACAGACAGAGAGAGAAAGACAGACAGGGAGACAGAAAGAGAGACAGACAGAGACAGAAAGAGAGACAGAGACAGAGAGAGACAGAGAAAGACAGACAGACAAAGAGACAGAAAGAGAGACAGAGACAGACAGAGACAGAGAAAGACAGACAGGGAGACAGAAAGAGAGACAGACAGAGACAGAAAGAGAGACAGAGATAGACAGAGACAGAGAAAGACAGACAAGGAGACAGAAAGAGAGACAGACAGAGACAAAAAGAGAGACAGAGACAGAAAGAGATAGAGAAAGACAGACAAAGAGACAGAAAGAGAGACAGACAGAGAGAAAGAGACAGACAGAGAGACAGACAGACAGACAACCCCTATGAATCTTCTATAGAAAATCTGAGGGCTTTTATTTTGAAGAGCTTGTTTGAGTCTTATTTTGAAAGTCCATCATGGATGTCAGTTAAGGCTGATTGAATATCATATGTATAATGAAATCCTCTGAAGGGTAATCCATTAATCTAACAGGCCTTAACTCCATGTCTAAATAGAGTTCTAATGACCTTAAGAGACCTTTTGTTCTCCTCAGAGGCCAGCTGTGCTGTTGCTAAGTAACAGCAAAGTCACAGGTGCATGTGTGTGTGACCCAATCAGCTGATCAGACAGTGTGGGTCAAAAGTCACTTTCAAGACATGTATGAGCACTCCACACTAATCAGAATTACTGGAAATGAATCTACAGCTACCCAAATGTCAGTTTCAAGACATGTATGAGCACTCCACACTAATCAGAAAAAAAAGAGACAGAGAAAGGCAGAAAAGTTCTTTCAGACCGCTGCTTCCGCAGCGGACCCTCCGCTGAGACACAGACATGGAGTCCTTCAGAGTCAGTCGCTGACGGAGAGAACCTCTATGTGAGAGTAGTGTAATAGTAGTAATAAATGTGTAATAGATCTTTAATAGTAGTGTATAATAATAGGGTACTGTGATATTGTATACAAAATCTTAGGGCTTTTATTTTGTAAATATTGTTTGAGTCTTATTTTGTGGGTCAAAAGTCAGTTTCAAGACATGTAAGAGCACTCCACACTAATCAGAATTAGTACAAAGTAATCTACAGCTTCTATGGTAAACCTGAAGGCCTAAATCCATGTTCAAATAGAGTTGGAATGAACTCTAATGACCTCTGGCTCTCCTGAGAAGTGCAGGTGTGCCGTTGCTTGGCAACTAATGGCCGTGACTAATTTAGCGTGACTAATTTGTCTCTGACATGTCAGCCACTTTGAAGCTCTAAATCCATCTCTGACCCCAAAAAGGCTTCCGAACAAATTGCCGCTGTTCAAAAACCGTGCGATGTATCGAAAAAATTCTTGAAGCGTCAGTGAGAGCCGGGTTTCGCCTTCGATCATGGAAAAGCACAACTCTCTACATATTTCAGAGTCCGAGAACAAACGAGTTAAAAATGTCTTGTCACAAGCCCCAGCTTCAGAAACTGTCCGACTTGCTCAATGTTAAACAATAGGGGGATTTTCTGAAATCTGCTCAAAATGTGTCTGATTTTTTGCAAACGAAAGTCCGCTGAGAGAAAACGGTGAGACATAGAGAAATTTTGAAAAGATCGTGTGAATGTCATCGGGCGTGGCTTTCACATGGGCGAAAATCAGTTCAGTAGAAGGAAATATGTGACCGTGACGACGAGTTAAAAAATAATTTAGGTTCCAGCTCGGACAAAGTCTCGCACTCTAACTTAACGGCAGTTACACTGAAAAATTTTTAAATTTTTAAATTTGAGGCAAACTTTGGGTCGCTCAGAGGCTCATTGTGAAAAAACCGTAACAGATATCAACATCCCGTCTTCACTTCTGAAAAGTGCTCGGATATTCCTACAAACTGAGATTTTAATGGTTTTTCTAAGTGAACGTATGATGACACAGTAAATCCTCAAAAAAGTGGATTTTTTTGATCGCTCCGACACCGGACTCCATTCATTCCTATGGGATTTTTGGGCGTGGTTTTTCGCTAATTACGTCGCCATGGTAACTCCAATCGCTTATAAAAGTAATAGCACCCATCTCGAGATCGAGCCGCACGTTTTGATATATATATTGTGGGGGTGCATGCTACGGTACGACCCGCATTAAGGTGGACGGAAGAAAAATAAATAAATAAACTAGAAAATTTCAGGAAATTTAAACGGGGCCTGCCACGTGGTGCGTAATCAGTCACACACCCCCAATCAGAGGTTATGCTGCCTAGCCTAGCATACTAATGCTAGCTATCAATAGGTTCGAAGCAATAAGTAGAAAAAGTTGGGATAAATTAAAAAATTTGCAAAAATGCTAACATGAGCTAGCATGCTAATGCTAACTAGCATGTTATCAATATCCTCGAAGCAATGAGTGAAAAAAGTTAAGCAAAATTCAAAAATTAGCAAAAATGCTAACATGAGCTAGCATGCTAATGCTAACCAGCATGCGCATGCTAGCTAACATGTAATCATTAGCTGCAACGTAATAACAGTGAAAAGTTAAGAAAATTCAAAAAAACAGCTAAAATGCTAAAATGAGCTAGCATGCTAATGCTAACTAGCATGCTAATGCTAGCTAACATGTAATCATTAGCTACAACGTAATCACTACGAAAAGTTAAGAAAATTTGAAAAATTTGTAAGAATGCTAACATGAGCTAGCATGCTAATGCTAACTAGCATGCTAATGCTAGCTAACATGTAATCATTAGCTGCAACATAATCACTACGAAAAGTTAAGAAATGTTGAAAAATTAACTAAAATTCTAAAATTAGCTAGCATGCTAATGCTAACTAGCATGCGCATGCTAGCTAACATGTAATCATTAGCTGCAACGTAATAACAGTGAAAAGTTAAGAAAATTCAAAAAAATAGCTAAAATGCTAAAATGAGCTAGCATGCTAATGCTAACTAGCATGCTAATGCTAGCTAACATGTAATCATTAGCTACAACATAATCACTACGAACAGTTAAGAAAATTTGAAAAATTAGCAAAAATGCTAACATGAGCTAGCATGCTAATGCTAACTAGCATGCTAATGCTAGCTAACATGTTATCATAAGCATCAGAGGAATCAGCACGAAAAGTTAGTCAAAAACCCAAATTTAGCTAAAATGCTAAAAATAGCTAGCATGCTAATGCTAACTAGCTTAATAATGCTAAGTAGCATAATATTAGGTAAGGGGTGTGAATACTTTTCTATGTGTTAGAATACTCTCCTAAGTCAGATAAGCGGTCTGTTTTAAAAGCCCAGGCAACAATGTGCTTAGAAATGAATGGACAATGTCATTGCTGAAGCATTATGGGAAATGGAGTTGTGGCCAGAGTAAAGAATGTGCCTATTAAGTCAACTAACTTATAGACAGAAAGAGAGAGAGAGACAGGGACACAAAGTCCTTTAAGACCGCTCAATTCGCAGCTCGACAGTCGCTGACAGAGAGACAGAGACGGGCAGACACGCGCAGAGACAGACAGGGAGACAGAAAGAGAGACAGAGAAAGACAGACAAAGAGACAGAAAGAGAGACAGAGACAGACAGAGACAGAGAAAGACAGACAGGGAGACAGAAAGAGAGACAGGGAGACAGAAAGAGAGACAGAGAGACGGACAGACAACCCCTATGAGTCTTCTATGGAAAATCTGAAGGCTTTTATTTTGAAGAGCTTGTTTGAGTCTTATTTTGAAAGTCCATCATGGATGTCAGTTAAGGCTGATTGAATATCATATGTACGATGAAATCCTCTGAAGGGTAATCCATTAATCTAACAGGCCTTAACTCCATGTCTAAATAGAGTTCTAATGACCTTACGAGACCTTTTGTTCTCCTCAGAGGCCAGCTGTGCTGTTGCTAAGTAACAGCAAAGTCACAGGTGCATGTGTGTGTGACCCAATCAGCTGATCAGACAGTGTGGGTCAAAAGTCACTTTCAAGACATGTATGAGCACTCCACACTAATCAGAATTACTGGAAATGAATCTACAGCTACCCAAATGTCAGTTTCAAGACATGTATGAGCACTCCACACTAATCAGAAAAAAAAGAGACAGAGAAAGGCAGAAAAGTTCTTTCAGACCGCTGCTTCCGCAGCGGACCCTCCGCTGAGAGACAGACATGGAGTCCTTCAGAGTCAGTCGCTGACGGAGAGAACCTCTATGTGAGAGTAGTGTAATAGTAGTAATAAATGTGTAACAGATCTTTAATAGTAGTGTAAAATAATAGGGTACTGTGATATTGTATACAAAATCTTAGGGCTTTTATTTTGTAAATATTGTTTGAGTCTTATTTTGTGGGTCAAAAGTCAGTTTCAAGACATGTAAGAGCACTCCACACTAATCAGAATTAGTATAAAGTAATCTACAGCTTCTATGGTAAACCTGAAGGCCTAAATCCATGTTCAAATAGAGTTGGAATGAACTCTAATGACCTCTGGCTCTCCTGAGAAGTGCAGGTGTGCCGTTGCTTGGCAACTAATGGCCGTGACTAATTTAGCGTGACTAATTTGTCTCTGACATGTCAGCCACTTTGAAGCTCTAAATCCATCTCTGACCCCAAAAAGGCTTCCGAACAAATTGCCGCTGTTCAAAAACCGTGCGATGTATCGAAAAAATTCTTGAAGCGTCAGTGAGAGCCGGGTTTCGCCTTCGATCATGGAAAAGCACAACTCTCTACATATTTCAGAGTCCGAGAACAAACGAGTTAAAAATGTCTTGTCACAAGCCCCAGCTTCAGAAACTGTCCGACTTGCTCAATGTTAAACAATAGGGGGATTTTCTGAAATCTGCTCAAAATGTGTCTGATTTTTTGCAAACGAAAGTCCGCTGAGAGAAAACGGTGAGACATAGAGAAATTTTGAAAAGATCGTGTGAATGTCATCGGGCGTGGCTTTCACATGGGCGAAAATCAGTTCAGTAGAAGGAAATATGTGACCGTGACGACGAGTAAAAAAATAATTTGGGTTCCAGCTCGGACAAAGTCTCGCACTCTAACTTAACGGCAGTTACACTGAAAAATTTTTAAATTTTTAAATTTGAGGCAAACTTTGGGTCGCTCAGAGGCTCATTGTGAAAAAACCGTAACAGATATCAACATCCCGTCTTCACTTCTGAAAAGTGCTCGGATATTCCTACAAACTGAGATTTTAATGGTTTTTCTAAGTGAACGTATGATGACACAGTAAATCCTCAAAAAAGTGGATTTTTTTGATCGCTCCGACACCGGACTCCATTCATTCCTATGGGATTTTTGGGCGTGGTTTTTCGCTAATTACGTCGCCATGGTAACTCCAATCGCTTATAAAAGTAATAGCACCCATCTCGAGATCGAGCCGCACGTTTTGATATATATATTGTGGGGGTGCATGCTACGGTACGACCCGCATTAAGGTGGACGGAAGAAAAATAAATAAATAAATAATAAAGAGTCCAGTTTAGAGGTGTAGAATAATAGGTGCCTTGCCATGCAATTGCATGGGAGGCAGTGCATTGCATTGCTTCGCAATGCAATGCTCTGCTTCTCCCTGCATTGCATTGGCAGGCCCCTAATAAATAATAAAGAGTCCAGTTTAGAGGTGTAGAATAATAGGTGCCTTGCCATGCAATTGCATGGGAGGCAGTGCATTGCATTGCTTCGCAATGCAATGCTCTGCTTCTCCCTGCATTGCATTGGCAGGCCCCTAACTAGAAAATTTCAGGAAATTTAAACGGGGCCTGCCACGTGGTGCGTAATCCGTCACACACCCCCAATCAGAGGTTCTGTTGCCTAGCCTAGCATGCTAATGGCAAATTTAAAAAATAGCTAAAATGCTAACATGAGCTAGCATGCTAATGCTAACTAGCATGTTATCAACAGCCTCGAAGCAATGAGTAAAAAAAGTTCAGCAAAATTCAAAAATTAGCAAAAATGCTAACATGAGCTAGCATGCTAATGCTAACTAGCATGTTATCAACTGCCTCAAAGCAATGAGTAAAAAAAGTTAAGCAAAATTCAAAAATTAGCAAAAATGCTAATACGAGCTAGCATGCTAATGCTAGCTAGCATGTTATTAAAAGCCTTGAAGCAATGAGTGAAAAAAGTTAAGTAAAATTCAAAAATTAGCTAAAATGCTAAAATGAGCTAGCATGCTAATGCTAACTAGCATGCTAATGCTAGCTAACATCTAATCATTAGCTGCAACATAATCACTACGAAAAGTTAAGAAATGTTGAAAAATTAGCTAAAATTCTAAAAGTAGCTAGCATGCTAATGCTAACTAGCATGCGCATGCTAACTAACATGTAATCATTAGCTGCAACGTAATAACAGTGAAAAGTTAAGAAAATTCAAAAAAATAGCTAAAATGCTAAAATGTGCTAGCATGCTAATGCTAACTAGCATGCTAATGCTAGCTAACATGTAATCATAAGCTACAACGTAATCACTACGAAAAGTTAAGAAAATTTGAAAAATTAGCTAAAATGCTAACATGAGCTAGCATGCTAATGCTAACTAGCATGCTAATGCTAGCTAACATGTTATCATTAGCATCAGAGGAATCAGCACGAAAAGTTAGTCAAAAACCCAAATTTAGCTAAAATGCTAAAAATAGCTAGCATGCTAATGCTAACTAGCTTAATAATGCTAAGTAGCATAATATTAGGTAAGGGGTGTGAATACTTTTCTATGTGTTAGAATACTCTCCTAAGTCAGATAGGCGGTCTCTTTTAAAAGCCCAGGCAGCAATGTGCTTAGAAATGAATGGACAATGTAATTGCTGAAGCATTATGGGAAATGTAGTTGTGGCCAGAACAAAGAATGTGCCTATTAAGTCAACTAACTTATAGACAGAAAGAGAGAGAGAGACAGGGACACAAAGTCCTTTAAGACCGCTCAATTCTCAGCTCCACAGTCACTGACAGAGAGACAGAGACGGGCAGACAGAGACAGACAGGGAGACAGAAAGAGACAGAGAAAGACAGACAAAGAGACAGAAAGAGAAACAGAGACAGACAGAGAGACGGACAGAGACAGACAGAGAGAAAGAGACAGACAGAGTGAAAGAGACAGAGAGAAAGAGACAGACAGAGAGACAGACAGACAGACAACCCCTATGAATCTTCTATAGAAAATCTGAAGGCTTTTATTTTGAAGTGCTTGTTTGAGTCTTATTTTGAAAGTCCATCATGGATGTCAGTTAAGGCTGATTGAATATCATATGTATAATGAAATCCTCTGAAGGGTAATCCATTAATCTAACAGGCCTTAACTCCATGTCTAAATAGAGTTCTAATGACCTTAAGTGACCTTTTGTTCTCCTCAGAGGCCAGCTGTGCTGTTGCTAAGTAACAGCAAAGTCACAGGTGCATGTGTGTGTGACCCAATCAGCTGATGCTCGGCTTACAGGCAGTCAGACAGACAGACAGAAACACAGCAATAGTTTAAAACAATAGGGTCCTGTGATATTGTATTGAAGATCAGAGGGCTTTTATTTTGAAGAGATTATTTGAGTCTTATTTTGAAAGTCCAGCATGGATGTCAGTTGAGGCTGATTCAGTCTCTTTATTCATATGTTGCGCTACCACCAATGGTGATCAACTGTTCTATCAGACCTTAAATTAATGTCCA
Organism: Valencia hispanica; assembly: GCA_963556495.2. NCBI lineage: Eukaryota > Metazoa > Chordata > Actinopteri > Cyprinodontiformes > Valenciidae > Valencia > Valencia hispanica. The sequence goes on along the minus strand of OY747714.1, from coordinate 53,128,915 downwards.
TAGAGTGTTATGATGACCTTTAGTGACCTTTAATGAGCTCTTCTCCACAGAGCCTCAGACAGTGTGGGTCAAAAGTCAATTTCAAGACATGTATGAGCACTCCACACTAATCAGAATTACTGGAAATGAATCTACAGCTACCCAAATGTCAGTTTCAAGACATGAACAAGCACTCCACACTAATCAGAGAAAAAAGAGACAGAGAAAGGCAGAAAAGTTCTTTCAGACCGCTGCTTCCGCAGCGGACCCTCCGCTGAGAGACAGACATGGAGTCCTTCAGAGTCAGTCGCTGACGGAGAGAACCTCTATGTGAGAGTAGTGTAATAGTAGTAATAAATATGTAATAGATCTTTAATAGTAGTGTAATATAATAGGGTACTGTGATATTGTATAAAAAATCTTAGGGCTTTTATTTTGTAAATATTGTTTGAGTCTTATTTTGTGGGTCAAAAGTCAGGTTCAAGACATGTAAGAGCACTCCACACTAATCAGAATTACTAGAAACAAATCTACAGCTTCTATGGTAAACCTGAAGGCCTAAATCCATGTTCCAATAGAGTTGGAATGAACTCTAATGACCTCTGGCTCTCCTGAGAAGTGCAGGTGTGCCGTTGCTTGGCAACTAATGGCCGTGACTAATTTAGCGTGACTAATTTGTCTCTGACATGTCAGCCACTTTGAAGCTCTAAATCCATCTCTGACCACAAAAACGGCTCCGAACAAATTGCCGCTGTTCGAAAACCGTGCGAGATATCGAAAAAATTCTTGAAGCGTCAGTGAGAGCCGGGTTTCGTCTTCGATCATGGAAAAGCACAACTCTCTACATATTTCACAGTCCGAGAACGAACGAGAGAGAAATGTCTTGTCACAATGTGCAGCTTCAGACTTTCTCAATGTTAAAGTATACGCTGCTCTTCTGAAATCTGCTCAAAATGTGTCTGATTTTTTGCAAACGAAAGTCCGCTGAGAGAAAACGGTGAGACATAGAGAAATTTTGAAAAGATCGTGTGAATGTCATCGGGCGTGGCTTTCACATGGGCGAAAATCAGTTCAATAGAACGAAATATGTGACCGTGACGGCGAGTTAAAAAATAATTTGGGTTCCAGCTCGGACAAAGTCTCACACTCTAACTTAACGGCAGTTACACTGAAAAATTTTTAAATTTTTAAATTTGAGGCAAACTTTGGGTCGCTCAGAGGCTCATTGTGAAAAAACCGTAACAGATATCAACATCCCGTCTTCACTTCTGAAAAGTGCTCGGATATTCCTACAAACTGAGATTTTAATGGTTTTTCTAAGTGAACGTATGATGACACAGTAAATCCTCAAAAAAGTGGATTTTTTTGATCGCTCCGACACCGGACTCCATTCATTCCTATGGGATTTTTGGGCGTGGTTTTTCGCTAATTACGTCGCCATGGTAACTCCAATCGCTTATAAAAGTAATAGCACCCATCTCGAGATCGAGCCGCACGTTTTGATATATATATTGTGGGGGTGCATGCTACGGTACGACCCGCATTAAGGTGGACGGAAGAAAAATAAATAAATAAACTAGAAAATTTCAGGAAATTTAAACGGGGCCTGCCACGTGGTGCGTAATCAGTCACACACCCCCATTCAGAGCTTCTGTTGCCTAGAACAAATTAAAAAAATAGCTAAAATGCTAACATGAGCTAGCATGCTAATGCTAACTAGCATGCTAATGATAGCTAGCATGTTATTAATAGCCTTGAAGCAATGAGGGAAAAAAGTTAAGCAAAATTCAAAAATTAGCTAAAATGCTAACATGAGCTAGCATGCTAATGCTAGCTAACATGTAATCATTAGCTACAACGTAATCAGTACGAAAAGTTAAGAAAATTTGAAAAATTAGCAAAAATGCTAACATGAGCTAGCATGCTAATGCTAACTAGCATGCTAATGCTAGCTAACATGTAATCAAAAGCTGCAACATAATCACTACGAAAAGTTAAGAAATGTTGAAAAATTAGCTAAAATTCTAAAATTAGCTAGCATGCTAATGCTAACTAGCATGCTAATGCTAGCTAACATGTAATCATTAGCTACAACGTAATCACTACGAAAAGTTAAGAAAATTTGAAAAATTTGCTAAAATGCTAACATGAGCTAGCATGCTAATGCTAACTAGCATGCTAATGCTAGCTAACATGTTATCATTAGCATCAGAGGAATCAGCACGAAAAGTTAGTCAAAAACCCAAATTTAGCTAAAATGCTACAAATAGCTAGCATGCTAATGCTAACTAGCTTAATAATGCTAAGTAGCATAATATTAGGTAAGGGGTGTGAATACTTTTCTATGTGTTAGAATACTCTCCTAAGTCAGATAAGCGGTCTGTTTTAAAAGCCCAGGCAACAATGTGCTTAGAAATGAATGGACAATGTATTTGCTGAAGCATTATTGGAAATGGAGTTGTGGCCAGAGTAAAGAATGTGCCTATTAAGTCAACTAACTTATAGACAGAAAGAGAGAGAGAGACAGGGACACAAAGTCCTTTAAGACCGCTCAATTCGCAGCTCGACAGTCACTGACAGAGAGACAGAGACGGGCAGACAGACACAGACAGGGAGACAGAAAGAGACAGAGAAAGACAGACAAAGAGACAGAAAGAGAGACAGAGACAGACAGAGACAGAGAAAGACAGACAGAAAGAGAGACAGACAGAGACAGAAAGAGAGACAGAGACAGACAGAGACAGAGAAAGACAGACAGGGAGACAGAAAGAGAGACAGACAGAGACAGAAAGAGAGACAGAGACAGACAGAGAGACAGAAAGAGACAGAGAAAGACAGACAAAGAGACAGAAAGAGAGACAGACAGAGAGAAAGAGACAGACAGAGAGACAGACAGACAACCCCTATGAATCTTCTATAGAAAATCTGAGGGCTTTTATTTTGAAGAGCTTGTTTGAGTCTTATTTTGAAAGTCCATCATGGATGTCAGTTCAGGCTGATTGAATATCATATGTATAATGAAATCCTCTGAAGGGTAATCCATTAATCTAACAGGCCTTAACTCCATGTCTAAAGAGAGTTCTAATGACCTTAAGAGACCTTTTGTTCTCCTCAGAGGCCAGCTGTGCTGTTGCTAAGTAACAGCAAAGTCACAGGTGCATGTGTGTGTGACCCAATCAGCTGATGCTCGGCTTACAGGCAGTCAGACAGACAGACAGACAGAAAGAGAGCAATAGTTTAAAACAATAGGGTCCTGTGATATTGTATTGAAGATCAGAGGGCTATTATTTTGAAGATATTATTTGAGTCTTATTTTGAAAGTCCAGTATGGATGTCAGTTGAGGCTTATTCAGTCTCTTTATTCATATGTTGCGCTACCACCAATGGTAATCAACTGTTCTATCAGACCTTAAATTCATGTCCATAGAGTGTTATGATGACCTTTAGTGACCTTTAATGAGCTGTTCTCCACAGAGCCTCAGACAGAGTGGGTCAAAAGTCAATTTCAAGACATGTATGAGCACTCCACACTAATCAGAATTACTGGAAATGAATCTACAGCTACCCAAATGTCAGTTTCAAGACATGTATGAGCACTCCACACTAATCAGAATTAGTGGAAATGAAGCTACAGCTACCCAAATGTCAGTTTCAAGACATGAACAAGCACTCCACACTAATCAGAAAAAAAAGAGACAGAGAAAGGCAGAAAATTTCTTTCAGACCGCTGCTTCCGCAGCGGACCCTCCGCTGAGAGACAGACATGGAGTCCTTCAGAGTCAGTCGCTGACGGAGAGAACCTCTATGTGAGAGTAGTGTAATAGTAGTAATAAATATGTAATAGATCTTTAATAGTAGTGTAAAACAAAAGGGCACTGTGATATTGTATCAAAAATCTTATGGCTTTTATTTTGCAAATATTGTTTGAGTCTTATTTTGTGGGTCGTAGTCAATTTCAAGACATGTATGAGCACTCCACACTAATCAGAATTACTGGAAATGAATCTACATCTACCCAAATGTCAGTTTCAAGACATTAACAAGCACTCCACACTAATCAGAAAAAAAAGAGAAAGAGAAAGGCAGAAAAATTCTTGGAGAGCGCTGCTTCCCCAGCGCAGCTTCCACTGACAGAACGTCACACAGACAGCTGATGTCTCAGTTCTTTCAGACCGCTGCTTCCGCAGCGGACCCTCCGCTGAGACACAGACATGGAGTCCTTCAGAGTCAGTCGCTGACGGAGAGAACCTCTATGTGAGAGTAGTGTAATAGTAGTAATAAATGTGTAATAGATCTTTAATAGTAGTGTAAAATAATAGGGTACTGTGATATTGTATACAAAATCTTAGGGCTTTTATTTTGTAAATATTGTTTGAGTCTTATTTTGTGGGTCAAAAGTCAGTTTCAAGACATGTAAGAGCACTCCACACTAATCAGAATTAGTACAAAGTAATCTACAGCTCCTATGGTAAACCTGAAGGCCTAAATCCATGTTCAAATAGAGTTGGAATGAACTCTAATGACCTCTGGCTCTCCTGAGAAGTGCAGGTGTGCCGTTGCTTGGCAACTAATGGCCGTGACTAATTTAGCGTGACTAATTTGTCTCTGACATGTCAGCCACTTTGAGGCTCTAAATCCATCTCTGACCCCAAAAAGGCTTCCGAACAAATTTCCGCTGTTCAAAAACCGTGCGATGTATCGAAAAAATTCTTGAAGCGTCAGTGAGAGCCGGGTTTCGCCTTCGATCATGGAAAAGCACAACTCTCTACATATTTCAGAGTCCGAGAACGAACGAGTTAAAAATGTCTTGTCACAAGCCCCAGCTTCAGAAACTGTCAGACTTGCTCAATGTTAAACAATAGGGGGATTTTCTGAAATCTGCTCAAAATGTGTCTGATTTTTTGCAAACGAAAGTCCGCTGAGAGAAAACGGTGAGACATAGAGAAATTTTGAAAAGATCGTGTGAATGTCATCGGGCGTGGCTTTCACATGGGCGAAAATCAGATCAGTAGAAGGAAATATGTGACCGTGACGACGAGTTAAAAAATAATTTGGGTTCCAGCTCGGACAAAGTCTCGCACTCTAACTTAACGGCAGTTACACTGAAAATTTTTTAAATTTTTTAATTTGAGGCAAACTTTGGGTCGCTCAGAGGCTCATTGTGAAAAAACCGTAACAGATATCAACATCCCGTCTTCACTTCTGAAAAGTGCTCGGATATTCCTACAAACTGAGATTTCAATGGTTTTTCTAAGTGAACGTATGATGACACAGTAAATCCTCAAAAAAGTGGATTTTTTGGATCGCTCCGACACCGGACTCCATTCATTCCTATGGGATTTTTGGGCGTGGTTTTTCGCTAATTACGTCGCCATGGTAACTCCAATCGCTTATAAAAGTAATAGCACCCATCTCGAGATCGAGCCGCACGTTTTGATATATATATTGTGGGGGTGCATGCTACGGTACGACCCGCATTCCGGTGGACGGAAGAAAAATAAATAAATAAACTAGAAAATTTCAGGAAATTTAAACGGGGCCTGCCACATGGTGCGTAATCAGTCACACACCCCCAATCAGAGGTTCTGTTGCCTAGCCTAGCATGCTAATGCCAAATTTAAAAAATAGCTAAAATGCTAACATGAGCTAGCATGCTAATGCTAACTAGCATGTTATCAACAGCCTCGAAGCAATGAGTAAAAAAAGTTTAGCAAAATTCAAAAATTAGCAAAAATGCTAACATGAGCTAGCATACTAATGCTAACTAGCATGTTATCAACAGCCTCAAAGCAATGAGTAAAAAAAGTTAAGCAAAATTCAAAAATTAGCAAAAATGCTAATACGAGCTAGCATGCTAATGCTAGCTAGCATGTTATTAAAAGCCTTGAAGCAGAGTGAAAAAAGTTAAGCAAAATTCAAAAATTAGCTAAAATGCTAAAATGAGCTAGCATGCTAATGCTAACTAGCATGCTAATGCTAGCTAACATCTAATCATTAGCTGCAACATAATCACTACGAAAAGTTAAGAAATGTTGAAAAATTAGCTAAAATTCTAAAAGTAGCTAGCATGCTAATGCTAACTAGCATGCGCATGCTAACTAACATGTAATCATTAGCTGCAACGTAATAACAGTGAAAAGTTAAGAAAATTCAAAAAAATAGCTAAAATGCTAAAATGTGCTAGCATGCTAATGCTAACTAGCATGCTAATGCTAGCTAACATGTAATCATTAGCTACAACGTAATCACTACGAAAAGTTAAGAAAATTTGAAAAATTAGCTACAATGCTAACATGAGCTAGCATGCTAATGCTAACTAGCATGCTAATGCTAGCTAACATGTTATCATTAGCATCAGAGGAATCAGCACGAAAAGTTAGTCAAAAACCCAAATTTAGCTAAAATGCTAAAAATAGCTAGCATGCTAATGCTAACTAGCTTAATAATGCTAAGTAGCATAATATTAGGTAAGGGGTGTGAATACTTTTCTATGTGTTAGAATACTCTCCTAAGTCAGATAAGCGGTCTGTTTTAAAAGCCCAGGCAGCAATGTGCTTAGAAATGAATGGACAATGTAATTGCTGAAGCATTATGGGAAATGTAGTTGTGGCCAGAATAAAGAATGTGCCTATTAAGTCAACTAACTTATAGACAGAAAGAGAGAGAGAGACAGGGACACAAAGTCCTTTAAGACCGCTCAATTCTCAGCTCCACAGTCACTGACAGAGAGACAGAGACGGGCAGACAGAGACAGACAGGGAGACAGAAAGAGACAGAGAAAGACAGACAAAGAGACAGAAAGAGAGACAGAGACAGGGACACAAAGTCCTTTAAGACCGCTCAATTCTCAGCTCCACAGTCACTGACAGAGAGACAGAGACGGGCAGACAGAGAAAGACAGACAAAGAGACAGAAAGAGAGACAGACAGAGAGACGGACAGAGACAGAGAAAGACAGACAAAGAGACAGACAGAGAGACGGACAGAGACAGACAGAGAGAAAGAGACAGACAAAGAGACAGAGAAAGACAGACAAAGAGACAGAAAGAGAGACAGACAGAGAGAAAGAGACAGACAGAGAGATGGACAGAGACAGACAGAGTGAAAGAGACAGACAGAGTGAAAGAGACAGACAGAGAGATTGACAGAGACAGACAGAGTGAAAGAGACAGACAGAGAGACAGACAGACAACCCCTATGAATCTTCTATAGAAAATCTTAAGGCTTTTATTTTGAAGAGCTTGTTTGAGTCTTATTTTGAAAGTCCATCATGGATGTCAGTTAAGGCTGATTGAATATCATATGTATAATGAAATCCTCTGAAGGGTAATCCATTAATCTAACAGGCCTTAACTCCATGTCTAAATAGAGTTCTAATGACCTTAAGAGACCTTTTGTTCTCCTCAGAGGCCAGCTGTGCTGTTGCTAAGTAACAGCAAAGTCACAGGTGCATGTGTGTGTGACCCAATCAGCTGATGCTCGGCTTACAGGCAGTCAGACAGACAGACAGCAAGACAGCAATAGTTTAAAACAATAGGGTCCTGTGATATTGTATTGAAGATCAGAGGGCTTTAATTTTGAAGAGATTGTTGAGTCTTATTTTGAAAGTCCAGCATGGATGTCAGTTGAGGCTGATTCAGTCTCTTTATTCATATGTTGCGCTACCACCAATGGTAATCAACTGTTCTATCAGACTTTAAATTCATGTCCATAGAGTGTTATGATGACCTTTAGTGACCTTTAATGAGCTGTTCTCCACAGAGCCTCAGACAGTGTGGGTCAAAAGTCAATTTCAAGACATGTAGGAGCACTCCACACTAATCAGAATCACTGGAAATGAAGCTACAGCTACCCAAATGTCAGTTTCAAGACATGTAAAGGCACTCCACACTAATCAGAATTACTGGAAATGAAGCTACAGCTACCCAAATGTCAGTTTCAAGACATGAACAAGCACCCCACACTAATCAGCAAAAAAAGAGACAGAGAAAGGCAGAAAAGTTCTTTCAGACCGCTGCTTCCGCAGCGGACCCTCAGCTGAGAGACAGACATGGAGTCCTTCAGAGTCAGTCGCTGGCTCATCTCCAAAGAGACAGGAGGTGCAGCTGCTGCTTAGAGGGACAGACAGACAGACAGACAGACAGACAGACAGACAGACAGACAGACAGACAGACAGAGAGACAGAGAGACAGACAGAAAGACAGAGACAGCGAGACAGTGTCCTATAGATGTGCTGCGTAAGCAGCCGACCAGCCGCTGACAGACAGAAAGACAGACAGGGAGACAGGGAGACAGGGAGACACAGACAGACAGCAGTAGTGTAAAAAAATATGCTGCTATGATATTCTATTGAAAATCTATGGGCTTTTATTTTGAAGAGCTTGTTTGACTCTTAATGTGAAAGTCCAACATGGATGTCAGTTAAGGCTGGCTGAGTATCGATCGTAATATATAGTTATTCTCCCATTAGTAATCCAGTTCTTTGAGGCCTTAAATTCATAAGCGTTTAGTTGACCTTTCGTGACCTTTAATGGGCTCCTCTCCAAAGAGACAGGAGGAGCAGCTGCTGCTTAGAGGGACAGACAGATAGACAGACAGAAAGACAGACAGAAAGAGAAAGGGACACAAAGTCCTTTAGGACCGCTCAATTCGCAGCTCGACAGTCGCTGACAGAGAGACAGAGACAGACAGGAAAGTTCTAAGAAAGCGCTGCTCCCGCAGCGCAGCTGCCACTGACAGAACGTCACACAGACAGCTGATGTCTCAGTTCTTTCAGACCCTCTGCTGAGAGACAGACATGGAGTCCTTCAGAGTCAGTCGCTGACGGAGAGAACCTCTATGTGAGAGTAGTGTAATAGTAGTAATAAATGTGTAATAGATCTTTAATAGTAGTGTAAAATAATAGGGTACTGTGATATTGTATACAAAATCTTAGGGCTTTTATTTTGTAAATATTGTTTGAGTCTTATTTTGTGGGTCAAAAGTCAGTTTCAAGACATGTAAGAGCACTCCACACTAATCAGAATTAGTACAAAGTAATCTACAGCTCCTATGGTAAACCTGAAGGCCTAAATCCATGTTCAAATAGAGTTGGAATGAACTCTAATGACCTCTGGCTCTCCTGAGAAGTGCAGGTGTGCCGTTGCTTGGCAACTAATGGCCGTGACTAATTTAGCGTGACTAATTTGTCTCTGACATGTCAGCCACTTTGAAGCTCTAAATCCATCTCTGACCCCAAAAAGGCTTCCGAACAAATTGCCGCTGTTCAAAAACCGTGCGATGTATTGAAAAAATTCTTGAAGCGTCAGTGACAGCCGGGTTTCGTCTTCGATCATGGAAAAGCACAACTCTCTACATATTTCACAGTCCAAGAACGAACGAGAGAAAAATGTCTTGTCACAAGCCCCAGCTTCAGAAATTGGCAGACTTGCTCAATGTTAAACAATAGGGGGATTTTCTGAAATCTGCTCAAAATGTGTCTGATTTTTTGCAAACGAAAGTCCGCTGAGAGAAAACGGTGAGACATAGAGAAATTTTGAAAAGATCGTGTGAATGTCATCGGGCGTGGCTTTCACATGGGCGAAAATCAGTTCAGTAGAAGGAAATATGTGACCGTGACGACGAGTTAAAAAATAATTTGGGTTCCAGCTCGGACAAAGTCTCGCACTCTAACTTAACGGCAGTTACACTGAAAAATTTTTAAATTTTTAAATTTGAGGCAAACTTTGGGTCGCTCAGAGGCTCATTGTGAAAAAACCGTAACAGATATCAACATCCCGTCTTCACTTCTGAAAAGTGCTCGGATATTCCTACAAACTGAGATTTTAATGGTTTTTCTAAGTGAACGTATGATGACACAGTAAATCCTCAAAAAAGTGGATTTTTTTGATCGCTCCGACACCGGACTCCATTCATTCCTATGGGATTTTTGGGCGTGGTTTTTCGCTAATTACGTCGCCATGGTAACTCCAATCGCTTATAAAAGTAATAGCACCCATCTCGAGATCGAGCCGCACGTTTTGATATATATATTGTGGGGGTGCATGCTACGGTACGACCCGCATTAAGGTGGACGGAAGAAAAATAAATAAATAAACTAGAAAATTTCAGGAAATTTAAACGGGGCCTGCCACGTGGTGCGTAATCAGTCACACACCCCCATTCAGAGCTTCTGTTGCCTAGAACAAATTAAAAAAATAGCTAAAATGCTAACATGAGCTAGCATGCTAATGCTAACTAGCATGCTAATGATAGCTAGCATGTTATTAATAGCCTCGAAGCAATGAGTAAAAAAAGTTAAGCAAAATTCAAAAATTAGCAAAAATGCTAACATGAGCTAGCATGCTAATGCTAGCTAACATGTAATCATTAGCTACAACGTAATCACTACGAAAAGTTAAGAAAATTTGAAAAATTTGCAAAAATGCTAACATGAGCTAGCATGCTAATGCTAACTAGCATGCTAATGCTAGCTAACATGTAATCAAAAGCTGCAACATAATCACTACGAAAAGTTAAGAAATGTTGAAAAATTAGCTAAAATTCTAAATTTAGCTAGCATGCTAATGCTAACTAGCATGCGCATGCTAGCTAACATGTAATCATTAGCTGCAACGTAATAACAGTGAAAAGTTAAGAAAATTCAAAAAAATAGCTAAAATGCTAAAATGAGCTAGCATGCTAATGCTAACTAGCATGCTAATGCTAGCTAACATGTAATCATTAGCTACAACGTAATCACTACGAAACGTTAAGAAAATTTGAAAAATTAGCTAAAATGCTAACATGAGCTAGCATGCTAATGCTAGCTAGCATGCGCATGCTAGCTAACATGTAATCATTAGCTGCAACGTAATAACAGTGAAAAGTTAAGAAAATTCAAAAAAATAGCTAAAATGCTAAAATGAGCTAGCATGCTAATGCTAACTAGCATGTTAATGCTAGCTAACATGTAATCATTAGCTACAACGTAATCACTACGAAAAGTTAAGAAAATTTGAAAAATTAGCAAAAATGCTAACATGAGCTAGCATGCTAATGCTAACTAGCATGCTAATGCTAGCTAACATGTTATCATTAGCATCAGAGGAATCAGCACGAAAAGTTAGTCAAAAACCCAAATTTAGCTAAAATGCTAAAAATAGCTAGCATGCTAATGCTAACTAGCTTAATAATGCTAAGTAGCATAATATTAGGTAAGGGGTGTGAATACTTTTCTATGTGTTAGAATACTCTCCTAAGTCAGATAAGCGGTCTGTTTTAAAAGCCCAGGCAGCTATGTGCTTAGAAATGAATGGACAATGTCATTGCTGAAGCATTATGGGAAATGGAGTTGTGGCAGGTATAAAGAATGTGCCTATTAAGTAAACTGACTTATAGACAGAAAGAGAGAGAGAGACAGGGACACAAAGTCCTTTAAGACCGCTCAATTCGCAGCTCGACAGTCACTGACAGAGAGACAGAGACGGGCAGACAGACACAGACAGGGAGACAGAAAGAGACAGAGAAAGACAGACAAAGAGACAGAAAGAGAGACAGAGACAGACAGAGAGAGAAAGACAGACAGGGAGACAGAAAGAGAGACAGACAGAGACAGAAAGAGAGACAGAGACAGAGAGAGACAGAGAAAGACAGACAGACAAAGAGACAGAAAGAGAGACAGAGACAGACAGAGACAGAGAAAGACAGACAGGGAGACAGAAAGAGAGACAGACAGAGACAGAAAGAGAGACAGAGATAGACAGAGACAGAGAAAGACAGACAAGGAGACAGAAAGAGAGACAGACAGAGACAAAAAGAGAGACAGAGACAGAAAGAGATAGAGAAAGACAGACAAAGAGACAGAAAGAGAGACAGACAGAGAGAAAGAGACAGACAGAGAGACAGACAGACAGACAACCCCTATGAATCTTCTATAGAAAATCTGAGGGCTTTTATTTTGAAGAGCTTGTTTGAGTCTTATTTTGAAAGTCCATCATGGATGTCAGTTAAGGCTGATTGAATATCATATGTATAATGAAATCCTCTGAAGGGTAATCCATTAATCTAACAGGCCTTAACTCCATGTCTAAATAGAGTTCTAATGACCTTAAGAGACCTTTTGTTCTCCTCAGAGGCCAGCTGTGCTGTTGCTAAGTAACAGCAAAGTCACAGGTGCATGTGTGTGTGACCCAATCAGCTGATCAGACAGTGTGGGTCAAAAGTCACTTTCAAGACATGTATGAGCACTCCACACTAATCAGAATTACTGGAAATGAATCTACAGCTACCCAAATGTCAGTTTCAAGACATGAACAAGCACTCCACACTAATCAGAAAAAAAAGAGACAGAGAAAGGCAGAAAAGTTCTTTCAGACCGCTGACCCTCCGCTGAGACACAGACATGGACTCCTTCAGAGTCAGTCGCTGACGGAGAGAACCTCTATGTGAGAGTAGTGTAATAGTAGTAATAAATGTGTAATAGATCTTTAATAGTAGTGTAAAATAATAGGGTACTGTGATATTGTATACAAAATCTTAGGGCTTTTATTTTGTAAATATTGTTTGAGTCTTATTTTGTGGGTCAAAAGTCAGTTTCAAGACATGTAAGAGCACTCCACACTAATCAGAATTAGTACAAAGTAATCTACAGCTTCTATGGTAAACCTGAAGGCCTAAATCCATGTTCCAATAGAGTTGGAATGAACTCTAATGACCTCTGGCTCTCCTGAGAAGTGCAGGTGTGCCGTTGCTTGGCAACTAATGGCCGTGACTAATTTAGCGTGACTAATTTGTCTCTGACATGTCAGCCACTTTGAAGCTCTAAATCCATCTCTGACCCCAAAAAGGCTTCCGAACAAATTGCCGCTGTTCAAAAACCGTGCGATGTATCGAAAAAATTCTTGAAGCGTCAGTGAGAGCCGGGTTTCGCCTTCGATCATGGAAAAGCACAACTCTCTACATATTTCAGAGTCCGAGAACAAACGAGTTAGAAATGTCTTGTCACCAGCCCCAGCTTCAGAAACTGTCAGACTTGCTCAATGTTAAACAATAGGGGGATTTTCTGAAATCTGCTCAAAATGTGTCTGATTTTTTGCAAACGAAAGTCCGCTGAGAGAAAACGGTGAGACATAGAGAAATTTTGAAAAGATCGTGTGAATGTCATCAGGCGTGGCTTTCACATGGGCGAAAATCAGTTCAGTAGAAGGAAATATGTGACCGTGACGACGAGTTAAAAAATAATTTGGGTTCCAGCTCGGACAAAGTCTCGCACTCTAACTTAACGGCAGTTACACTGAAAAATTTTTAAATTTTTTAATTTGAGGCAAACTTTGGGTCGCTCAGAGGCTCATTGTGAAAAAACCGTAACAGATATCAACATCCCGTCTTCACTTCTGAAAAGTGCTCGGATATTCCTACAAACTGAGATTTTAATGGTTTTTCTAAGTGAACGTATGATGACACAGTAAATCCTCAAAAAAGTGGATTTTTTTGATCGCTCCGACACCGGACTCCATTCATTCCTATGGGATTTTTGAGCGTGGTTTTTCGCTAATTACGTCGCCATGGTAACTCCAATCGCTTATAAAAGTAATAGCACCCATCTCGAGATCGAGCCGCACGTTTTGATATATATATTGTGGGGGTGCATGCTACGGTACGACCCGCATTAAGGTGGACGGAAGAAAAATAAATAAATAAATAATAAAGAGTCCAGTTTAGAGGTGTAGAATAATAGGTGCCTTGCCATGCAATTGCATGGGAGGCAGTGCATTGCATTGCTTCGCAATGCAATGCTCTGCTTCTCCCTGCATTGCATTGGCAGGCCCCTAATAAATAATAAAGAGTCCAGTTTAGAGGTGTAGAATAATAGGTGCCTTGCCATGCAATTGCATGGGAGGCAGTGCATTGCATTGCTTCGCAATGCAATGCTCTGCTTCTCCCTGCATTGCATTGGCAGGCCCCTAACTAGAAAATTTCAGGAAATTTAAACGGGGCCTGCCACGTGGTGCGTAATCAGTCACACACCCCCAATCAGAGGTTATGCTGCCTAGCCTAGCATACTAATGCTAGCTAACATGTTATCAATAGGTTCGAAGCAATAAGTAGAAAAAGTTGGGACAAATTAAAAAAATTGCAAAAATGCTAACATGAGCTAGCATGTTAATGCTAACTAGCATGTTATTAATATCCTCGAAGCAATGAGTGAAAAAAGTTAAGCAAAATTCAAAAATTAGCAAAAATGCTAACATGAGCTAGCATGCTAATGCTAACTAGCATGCGCATGCTAGCTAACATGTAATCATTAGCTGCAACGTAATAACAGTGAAAAGTTAAGAAAATTCAAAAAAATAGCTAAAATGCTAAAATGAGCTAGCTAAAATGAGCACACCCCCAATCTAACATGTTATCAATAGGTTCGAAGCAATAAGTAGAAAAAGTGTGGACAAATTAAAAAAATGCTTAAATGCTAACATGAGCTAGCATGCTAATGCTAACTAGCATGTTATCAATAGCCTCGAAGCAATGAGTAAAAAAAGTTAAGCAAATTCAAAAAATTAGCTAAAATGCTAACATGAGCTAGCATGCTAATGCTAACTAGCATTTTATCAATAGCCTCGAAGCAATGAGTAAAAAAAGTTAAGAAAGATTCCAAAATTAGCAAAAATGCTAACATGAGCTAGCATGCTAATGCTAACTAGCATCCTAATGCTAGCTAACATGTAATCGTTAGCCTCAACGTAATCACTACGAAAAGTTAAGAAATTTTAAAAAATTAGCTAAAATGCTAACATGAGCTAGCATGCTAATGCTAACTAGCATGCTAATGCTAGCTAACATGTAATCATTAGCTACAACGTAATCATTACGAAAAGTTACGAAAATGTCAAAAATTTTCTTAAATGCTAGCATGAGCTAGCATGCTAATGCTAACTAGCATGCGCATGCTAGCTAACATGTAACAAATAGCATCAGAGGAATCAGCACGAAAAGTTAGTCAAAAACCCAAATTTAGCTAAAATGCTAAAAATAGCTAGCATGCTAATGCTAACTAGCTTAATAATGCTAAGTAGCATAATATTAGGTAAGGGGTGTGAATACTTTTCTATGTGTTAGAATACTCTCCCAAGTCAGATAAGCGGTCTGTTTTAAAAGCCCAGGCAGCAATGTGCTTAGAAATGAATGGACAATGTATTTGCTGAAGCATTATGGGAAATGGAGTTGTGGCCAGAACAAAGAATGTGCCTATTAAGTCAACTAACTTATAGACAGAAAGAGAGAGAGAGACAGGGACACAAAGTCCTTTAAGACCGCTCAATTCGCAGCTCCACAGTCACTGACAGAGAGACAGAGACGGGCAGACAGAGACAGACAGGGAGACAGAAAGAGAGACAGAGACAGACAGAGAGACAGAAAGAGACAGACAGAGAGACAGAGACGGGCAGACAGAGACAGACAGGGAGACAGAAAGAGAGACAGAGACAGACAGAGAGACAGAAAGAGACAGAGAAAGACAGACAAAGAGACAGAAAGAGAGACAGAAAGAGAGAAAGAGACAGACAGAGAGAAAGACAGACAGACAACCCCTATGAATCGTCTATAGAAAATCTGAAGGCTTTTATTTTGAAGAGCTTGTTTGAGTCTTATTTTGAAAGTCCATCATGGATGTCAGTTAAGGCTGATTGAATATCATATGTATAATGAAATCCTCTGAAGGGTAATCCATTAATCTAACAGGCCTTAACTCCATGTCTAAATAGAGTTCTAATGACCTTAAGTGACCTTTTGTTCTCCTCAGAGGCCAGCTGTGCTGTTGCTAAGTAACAGCAAAGTCACAGGTGCATGTGTGTGTGACCCAATCAGCTGATGCTCGGCTTACAGGCAGGCAGTCAGACAGACAGACAGACAGACAGACAGAAAGACAGCAATAGTTTAAAACAATAGGGTCCTGTGATATTGTATTGAAGATCAGAGGGCTTTTATTTTGAAGAGATTATTTGAGTCTTATTTTGAAAGTCCAGCATGGATGTCAGTTGAGGCTGATTCAGTCTCTTTATTCATATGTTGCGCTACCACCAATGGTAATCAACTGTTCTATCAGACCTTAAATTCATGTCCATAGAGTGTTATGATGACCTTTAGTGACCTTTAATGAGCTCTCCTCCACAGAGCCTCAGACAGTGTGGGTCAAAAGTCAATTTCAAGACATGTATGAGCACTCCACACTAATCAGAATTACTGGAAATGTAGCTACAGCTACCCAAATGTCAGTTTCAAGACATGAACAAGCACTCCACACTAATCAGAAAAAAAAGAGACAGAGAAAGGCAGAAAAATTCTTTCAGACCGCTGCTTCCGCAGCGGACCCTCCGCTGAGAGACAGACATAGAGTCCTTCAGAGTCAGTCGCTGGCTCATCTCCAAAGAGACAAGAGGTGCAGCTGCTGCTTAGAGGGACAGACAGACAGACAGACAGACAGACAGACAGACAGACAGACAGACAGACAGACAGAAAGACAGACAGACAGACAGACAGACAGACAGACAGACTGCAGTAGTGTAAAACAATAAGCTGCTATGATCTTCTATAGAAAATCTGAGGGCTTTTATTTTGAAGAGCTTGTTTGAGTCTTATTTTGAAAGTCCATCATGGATGTCAGTTAAGGCTGATTGAATATCATATGTATAATGAAATCCTCTGAAGGGTAATCCATTAATCTAACAGGCCTTAACTCCATGTCTAAATAGAGTTCTAATGACCTTAAGAGACCTTTTGTTCTCCTCAGAGGCCAGCTGTGCTGTTGCTAAGTAACAGCAAAGTCACAGGTGCATGTGTGTGTGACCCAATCAGCTGATCAGACAGTGTGGGTCAAAAGTCACTTTCAAGACATGTATGAGCACTCCACACTAATCAGAATTACTGGAAATGAATCTACAGCTACCCAAATGTCAGTTTCAAGACATGTATGAGCACTCCACACTAATCAGAAAAAAAAGAGACAGAGAAAGGCAGAAAAGTTCTTTCAGACCGCTGCTTCCGCAGCGGACCCTCCGCTGAGACACAGACATGGAGTCCTTCAGAGTCAGTCGCTGACGGAGAGAACCTCTATGTGAGAGTAGTGTAATAGTAGTAATAAATGTGTAATAGATCTTTAATAGTAGTGTAAAATAATAGGGTACTGTGATATTGTATACAAAATCTTAGGGCTTTTATTTTGTAAATATTGTTTGAGTCTTATTTTGTGGGTCAAAAGTCAGTTTCAAGACATGTAAGAGCACTCCACACTAATCAGAATTAGTACAAAGTAATCTACAGCTTCTATGGTAAATCTGAAGGCCTAAATCCATGTTCAAATAGAGTTGGAATGAACTCTAATGACCTCTGGCTCTCCTGAGAAGTGCAGGTGTGCCGTTGCTTGGCAACTAATGGCCGTGACTAATTTAGCGTGACTAATTTGTCTCTGACATGTCAGCCACTTTGAAGCTCTAAATCCATCTCTGACCCCAAAAAGGCTTCCGAACAAATTGCTGCTGTTCAAAAACCGTGCGATGTATCGAAAAAATTCTTGAAGCGTCAGTGAGAGCCGGGTTTCGCCTTCGATCATGGAAAAGCACAACTCTCTACATATTTCAGAGTCCGAGAACAAACGAGTTAAAAATGTCTTGTCACAAGCCCCAGCTTCAGAAACTGTCAGACTTGCTCAATGTTAAACAATAGGGGGATTTTCTGAAATCTGCTCAAAATGTGTCTGATTTTTTGCAAACGAAAGTCCGCTGAGAGAAAACGGTGAGACATAGAGAAATTTTGAAAAGATCGTGTGAATGTCATCGGGCGTGGCTTTCACATGGGCGAAAATCAGTTCAGTAGAAGGAAATATGTGACCGTGACGACGAGTTAAAAAATAATTTGGGTTCCAGCTCGGACAAAGTCTCGCACTCTAACTTAACGGCAGTTACACTGAAAAATTTTTAAATTTTTAAATTTGAGGCAAACTTTGGGTCGCTCAGAGGCTCATTGTGAAAAAACCGTAACAGATATCAACATCCCGTCTTCACTTCTGAAAAGTGCTCGGATATTCCTACAAACTGAGATTTTAATGGTTTTTCTAAGTGAACGTATGATGACACAGTAAATCCTCAAAAAAGTGGATTTTTTTGATCGCTCCGACACCGGACTCCATTCATTCCTATGGGATTTTTGGGCGTGGTTTTTTGCTAATTACGTCGCCATGGTAACTCCAATCGCTTATAAAAGTAATAGCACCCATCTCGAGATCGAGCCGCACGTTTTGATATATATATTGTGGGGGTGCATGCTACGGTACGACCCGCATTAAGGTGGACGGAAGAAAAATAAATAAATAAACTAGAAAATTTCAGGAAATTTAAACGGGGCCTGCCACGTGGTGCGTAATCAGTCACACACCCCCAATCAGAGCTTCTGTTGCCTAGCCCAAATTTAAAAAAAAAGCAAAAATGCTAACATGAGCTAGCATGCTAATGCTAACTAGCATGTTATCAACAGCCTCGAAGCAATGAGTAAAAAAAGTTAAGCAAAATTAAAAAATTAGCAAAAATGCTAACATGAGCTAGCATGCTAATGCTAACTAGCATGTTATCAACAGCCTCGAAGCAATGAGAAAAAAAAGGTAGGCAAAATTCAAAAATTAGCAAAAATGCTAATATGAGCTAGCATGCTAATGCTAGCTAGCATGTTATTAAAAGCCTTGAAGCAATGAGTTAAAAAAGTTAAGCGAAATTCAAAAATTAGCTAAAATGCTAAAATGAGCTAGCATGCTAATGCTAACTAGCATGCTAATGCTAGCTAACATGTAATCATTAGCTGCAACATAATCACTACGAAAAGTTAAGAAATGTTGAAGAATTAGCTAAAATTCTTAAATTAGCTAGCATGCTAATGCTAACTAGCATGCGCATGCTAGCTAACATGTAATCATTAGCTGCAACGTAATAACAGTGAAAAGTTAAGAAAATTCAAAAAAATAGCTAAAATGCTAAAATGAGCTAGCATGCTAATGCTAACTAGCATGCTAATGCTAGCTAACATGTAATCATTAGCTACAACGTAATCACTACGAAAAGATAAGAAAATTTGAAAAATTAGCTAAAATGCTAACATGCGCTAGCATGCTAATGCTAACTAGCATGCTAATGCTAGCTAACATGTTATCATTAGCATCAGTGGAATCAGCACGAAAAGTTAGTCAAAAACCCAAATTTAGCTAAAATGCTAAAAATAGCTAGCATGCTAATGCTAACTAGCTTAATAATGCTAACTAGCATAATATTAGGTAAGGGGTGTGAATACTTTTCTATGTGTTGGAATACTCTCCTAAGTCAGATAAGCGGTCTGTTTTAAAAGCCCAGGCAGCAATGTGCTTAGAAATGAATGGACAATGTATTTGCTGAAGCATTATGGGAAATGGAGTTGTGGCCAGAACAAAGAATGTGCCTATTAAGTCAACTAACTTATAGACAGAAAGAGAGAGAGAGAGAGACAGGGACACAAAGTCCTTTAAGACCGCTCAATTCGCAGCTCGACAGTCACTGACAGAGAGACAGAGACGGGCAGACAGAGACAGACAGGGAGACAGAAAGAGACAGAGAAAGACAGAGAGACGGAAAGAGAGACAGAGACTGAAAGGGAGACGGACAGAGAGACAGAGACAGACAGAGAGACGGAAAGAGAGACAGAGACAGACAGAGAGATGGACAGAGAGACAGAGACGGGCAGACAGAGACAGAGAAAGACAGACAAAGAGACAGACAGAGAGACAGAGACAGACAGGGAGACAGAAAGAGAGACAGAGACAGACAGACAGACAAAGAGATAGACAGAGAGACAGAGACAGACAGGGAGACAGAAAGAGACAGACAAAGACAGACAAAGAGACAGACAGAGAGACAGAGACGGGCAGACAGAGAAAGACAGGGAGACAGAAAGAGAGACAGAGACAGACAGAGAGACGGAAAGAGACAGACAGAGAGAAAGAGACAGACAGAGAGACAGACAGACAGAGACAGACAACCCCTATGAATCGTCTATGGAAAATCTGAAGGCTTTTATTTTGAAGAGCTTGTTTGAGTCTTATTTTGAAAGTCCATCATGGATGTCAGTTAAGGCTGATTGAATATCATATGTATAATGAAATTCTCTGAAGGGTAATCCATTAATCTAACAGGCCTTAACTCCATGTCTAAATAGAGTTCTAATGACCTTAAGAGACCTTTTGTTCTCCTCAGAGGCCAGCTGTGTTGTTGCTAAGTAACAGCAAAGTCACAGGTGCATGTGTGTGTGACCCAATGAGCTGATGCTCGGCTTACAGGCAGTCAGACAGACAGACAGAACGACAGCAATAGTTTAAAACAATAGGGTCCTGTGATATTGTATTGAAGATCAGAGGGCTTTTATTTTGAAGAGATTGTTGAGTCTTATTTTGAAAGTCCAGCATGGATGTCAGTTGAGGCTGATTCAGTCTCTTTATTCATATGTTGCACTACCACCAATGGTAATCAACTGTTCTATCAGACCTTAAATTCATGTCCATAGAGTGTTATGATGACCTTTAGTGACCTTTAATGAGCTCTTCCCCACAGAACCCCAGACAGTGTGGGTCAAAAGTCAATTTCAAGACATGTATGAGCACTCCACACTAATCAGAATTACTGGAAATGAATCTACAGCTACCCAAATGTCAGTTTCAAGACATGAATGAGCACTCCACACTAATCAGAATTACTGGAAATGAATACTACAGCTACCCAAATGTCAGTTTCAAGACACGAACAATTACTCCACACTAATCAGAAAAAAAAGAGACAGAGAAAGGCAGAAAAATTCTTGGAGAGCGCTGCTTTCGCAGCGCAGCTTCCACTGACAGAACGTCACACAGACAGCTGATGTCTCAGTTCTTTCAGACCCTCTGCTGAGAGACAGACATGGAGTCCTTCAGAGTCAGTCGCTGGCTCATCTCCAAAGAGACAGGAGGTGAAGCTGCTGCTTAGAGGGAAAGACAGACAGACAGACAGACAGACAGACAGACAGACAGACAGACAGACAGACAGACAGACAGACAGACAGACAGACAGACAGACACAGGAGGGCAGACAGACTGCAGAAGTGTAAAACAATAAGCTGCTATGATCTTCTATAGAAAATCTGAGAGCTTTTATTTTGAAGAGCTTGTTTGAGTCTTATTTTGAAAGTCCATCATGGATGTCAGTTAAGGCTGATTGAATATCATATGTATAATGAAATCCTCTGAAGGGTAATCCATTAATCTAACAGGCCTTAACTCCATGTCTAAATAGAGTTCTAATGACCTTAAGAGACCTTTTGTTCTCCTCAGAGGCCAGCTGTGCTGTTGCTAAGTAACAGCAAAGTCACAGGTGCATGTGTGTGTGACCCAATCAGCTGATCAGACAGTGTGGGTCAAAAGTCAATTTCAAGACATGTATGAGCACTCCACAATAATCAGAAAAAAAAGAGACAGAGAAAGGCAGAGAAGTTCTTTCAGACCGCTGCTTCCGCAGCGGACCCTCCGCTGAGACACAGACATGGAGTCCTTCAGAGTCAGTCGCTGACGGAGAGAACCTCTATGTGAGAGTAGTGTAATAGTAGAAATAAATGTGTAATAGATCTTTAATAGTAGTGTAAAATAATAGGGTACTGTGATATTGTATTAAAAATCTTAGGGCTTTTATTTTGTAAATATTGTTTGAGTCTTATTTTGTGGGTCAAAGTTAATTTCAAGACATGTAAGAGCACTCCACACTAATCAGAATTAGTACAAAGTAATCTACAGCTTCTATGGTAAACCTGAAGGCCTAAATCCATGTTCAAATAGAGTTGGAATGAACTCTAATGACCTCTGGCTCTCCTGAGAAGTGCAGGTGTGCCGTTGCTTGGCAACTAATGGCCGTGACTAATTTAGCGTGACTAATTTGTCTCTGACATGTCAGCCACTTTGAAGCTCTAAATCCATCTCTGACCCCAAAAAGGCTTCCGAACAAATTGCCGCTGTTCAAAAACCATGCGATGTATCGAAAAAATTCTTGAAGCGCCAGTGAGAGCCGGGTTTCGCCTTCGATCATGGAAAAGCACAACTCTCTACATATTTCAGAGTCCGAGAACGAACGAGTTAAAAATGTCTTGTCACAAGCCCCAGCTTCAGAAACTGTCCGACTTGCTCAATGTTAAACAATAGGGGGATTTTCTGAAATCTGCTCAAAATGTGTCTGATTTTTTGCAAACGAAAGTCCGCTGAGAGAAAACGGTGAGACATAGAGAAATTTTGAAAAGATCGTGTGAATGTCATCGGGCGTGGCTTTCACATGGGCGAAAATCAGTTCAGTAGAAGGAAATATGTGACCGTGACGACGAGTTAAAAAATAATTTGGGTTCCAGCTCGGACAAAGTCTCGCACTCTAACTTAACGGCAGTTACACTGAAAAATTTTTAAATTTTTAAATTTGAGGCAAACTTTGGGTCGCTCAGAGGCTCATTGTGAAAAAACCGTAACAGATATCAACATCCCGTCTTCACTTCTGAAAAGTGCTCGGATATTCCTACAAACTGAGATTTTAATGGTTTTTCTAAGTGAACGTATGATGACACAGTAAATCCTCAAAAAAGGGGATTTTTTGGATCGCTCCGAGATGTGAATGCATTCATTCCTATGGGATTTTTCGGCGTGGTTTTTCGCTAATTACGTCGCCATGGTAACTCAAATCGCTTATAAAAGTAATAGCACCCATCGTGGAATCGAGCCGCACGATTTGATATATATATTGTGGGGGTGCATGCTACGGTACGACCCGCATTAACGCTGGACGGAAGAAAAATAAATAACTAGAAAATTTCAGGAAATTTAAACGGGGCCTGCCACGTGGTGCGTAATCAGTCACACACCCCCAATCAGAGGTTATGCTGCCTAGCCTAGCATACTAATGCTAGCTAACATGTTATCAATAGGTTCGAAGCAATAAGTAGAAAAAGTTGGGACAAATTAAAAAATTAGCAAAAATGCTAACATGAGCTAGCATGCTAATGCTAACTAGCATG
Organism: Valencia hispanica; assembly: GCA_963556495.2. Lineage (NCBI taxonomy): Eukaryota > Metazoa > Chordata > Actinopteri > Cyprinodontiformes > Valenciidae > Valencia > Valencia hispanica. Next base: position 53,105,873 of record OY747714.1, on the reverse strand, counting down.
TCATCAATATCCTTGAAGCAATGAGTGAAAAAAGTTAAGCAAAATTCAAAAATTAGCAAAAATGCTAACATGAGCTAGCATGCTAATGCTAACTAGCATGCTAATGCTAGCTAACATGTAATCATTAGCTGCAACATAATCACTACGAAAAGTTAAGAAATGTTGAAAAATTAGCTTAAATTCTAAAATTAGCTAGCATGCTAATGCTAACTAGCATGCGCATGCTAGCTAACATGTAATCATTTGCTGCAACGTAATAACAGTGAAAAGTTAAGAAAATTCAAAAAAATGGCTAAAATGCTAAAATGAGCTAGCATGCTAATGCTAACTAGCATGCTAATGCTAGCTAACATGTAATCATTAGCTACAACGTAATCACTACGAAAAGTTAAGAAAATTTGAAAAATTAGCAAAAATGCTAACATGAGATAGCATGCTAATGCTAACTAGCATGCTAATGCTAGCTAACATGTTATCATTAGCATCAGAGGAATCAGCACGAAAAGTTAGTCAAAAACCCAAATTTAGCTAAAATGCTAAAAATAGCTAGCATGCTAATGCTAACTAGCTTAATAATGCTAAGTAGCATAATATTAGGTAAGGGGTGTGAATACTTTTCTATGTGTTAGAATACTCTCCTAAGTCAGATAAGCGGTCTGTTTTAAAAGCCCAGGCAACAATGTGCTTAGAAATGAATGGACAATGTCATTGCTGAAGCATTATGGGAAATGGAGTTGTGGCCAAAGTAAAGAATGTGACTATTAAGTCAACTAATTTATAGACAGAAAGAGAGAGAGAGACAGGGACACAAAGTCCTTTAAGACCGCTCAATTCGCAGCTCGACAGTCACTGACAGAGAGACAGAGACGGGCAGACAGAGACAGACAGGGAGACAGAAAGAGACAGAGAAAGACAGACAAAGAGACAGAAAGAGACAGAGAAAGACAGACAAAGAGACAGAAAGAGAGACAGAGACAGACAGAGAGAAAGAGACAGAAAGAGAGACAGACAGAGAGAAAGAGACAGACAGAGAGACAGACAGAGAGAGAGAGAGAGAGAGAGAGAGAGAAAGAGACAGACAGAGACAGAGAAAGAAAGACAGGGAGACAGACAGAGAGACAGACAGAGACAGAAAGAGAGACACAGACAGAAAGAGACAGAGAAAGACAGACAAAGAGACAGAAAGAGAGACAGAGAATGACAGAGACAGAGAAAGACAGACAGGGAGACAGAAAGAGAGACAGAGACAGACAGAGAGATGGACAGAGACAGAGACAGACAGGGAGACAGAAAGAGAGACAGAGACAGACAGAGAGACGGACAGAGACAGACAGGGAGACAGACAGAGACAGAGAAAGACAGACAAAGAGATAGACAGAGAGACAGAGACACACAGGGAGAGAGAAAGACACAGAGAAAGACAGACAAAGAGACAGACAGAGACAGAGAAAGACAGACAGGGAGACAGACAGAGAGACAGAGACGGGCAGACAGAGACAGACAGGGAGACAGAAAGAGAGACAGAGACAGACAGAGACAGAGAAAGACAGTCAAAGAGACAGACAGAGAGACAGAGAGTGACAGACAGAGACAGACAGGGAGACAGAAAGAGAGACAGAGACAGACAGACAAAGAGATAGACAGAGAGACAGAGAGACGGAAAGAGACAGACAGAGAGAAAGAGACAGACAGAGAGACAGACAGACAGAGACAGACAACCCCTATGAATCGTCTATGGAAAATCTGAAGGCTTTTATTTTGAAGAGCTTCTTTGAGTCTTATTTTGAAAGTCCATCATGGATGTCAGTTAAGGCTGATTGAATATCATATGTATAATGAAATCCTCTGAAGGGTAATCCATTAATCTAACAGGCCTTAACTCCATGTCTAAATAGAGTTCTAATGACCTTAAGAGACCTTTTGTTCTCCTCAGAGGCCAGCTGTGCTGTTGCTAAGTAACAGCAAAGTCACAGGTGCATGTGTGTGTGACCCAATCAGCTGATCAGACAGTGTGGGTCAAAAGTCACTTTCAAGACATGTATGAGCACTCCACACTAATCAGAATTACTGGAAATGAATCTACAGCTACCCAAATGTCAGTTTCAAGACATGTATGAGCACTCCACACTAATCAGAAAAAAAAGAGACAGAGAAAGGCAGAAAAGTTCTTTCAGACCGCTGCTTCCGCAGCGGACCCTCTGCTGAGAGACAGACATGGAGTCCTTCAGAGTCAGTCGCTGACGGAGAGAACCTCTATGTGAGAGTAGTGTAATAGTAGTAATAAATGTGTAATAGATCTTTAATAGTAGTGTAAAAAAATAGGGTACTGTGATATCGTATTAAAAATCTTAGGGCTTTTATTTTGTAAATATTGTTTGAGTCTTATTTTGTGGGTCAAAGTTAATTTCAAGTTATGTAAGAGCACTCCACACTAATCAGAATGAATAGAAAGTAATCTACAGCTTCTATGGTAAACCTGAAGGCCTAAATCCATGTTCCAATAGAGTTGGAATGAACTCTAATGACCTCTGGCTCTCCTGAGAAGTGCAGGTGTGCCGTTGCTTGGCAACTAATGGCCGTGACTAATTTAGCGTGACTAATTTGTCTCTGACATGTCAGCCACTTTGAAGCTCTAAATCCATCTCTGACCCCAAAAACGGCTCCGAACAAATTGCCGCTGTTCGAAAACCATGCGAGGTATCGAAAAAATTCTTGAAGCGTCAGTGACAGCCGGGTTTCGTCTTCGATCATGGAAAAGCACAACTCTCTACATATTTCACAGTCCAAGAACGAACGAGAGAAAAATGTCTTGTCACAAGCCCCAGCTTCAGAAATTGGCAGACTTGCTCAATGTTAAACAATAGGGGGATTTTCTGAAATCTGCTCAGAATTCATCTGATTTTTTGCAAACGAAAGTCCGCTGAGAGAAAACGGTGAGACATAGAGAAATTTCGAAAAGATCGTGTGAATGTCATCGGGCGTGGCTTTCACATGGGCGAAAATCAGTTCAGTAGAAGGAAATATGTGAGCGTGACGACAAGTTAAAAAATAATTTGGGATCCAGCTCGGACAAAGTCTCGCACTCTAACTTAACGGCAGTTACACTGAAAATTTTTTAAATTTTTAAATTTGAGGCAAACTTTGGGTCGCTCAGAGGCTCATTGTGAAAAAACCGTAACAGATATCAACATCCCGTCTTCACTTCTGAAAAGTGCGCGGATATTCCTACAAACTGAGATTTCAATGGTTTTTCTAAGTGAACGTATGATGACACAGTAAATCCTCAAAAAAGTGGATTTTTTTGATCGCTCCGACACCTGACTCCATTCATTCCTATGGGATTTTTGGGCGTGGTTTTTCGCTAAATACGTCGCCATGGTAACTCCAATCGCTTATAAAAGTAATAGCACCCATCTCGAGATCGAGCCGCACGTTTTGATATATATATTGTGGGGGTGCATGCTACGGTACGACCCGCATTCCGGTGGACGGAAGAAAAATAAATAAATAAACTAGAAAATTTCAGGAAATTTAAACGGGGCCTGCCACGTGGTGCGTAATCAGTCACACACCCCCAATCTAACATGTTATCAATAGGTTCGAAGCAATAAGTAGAAAAAGCTGGGACAAATTAAAAAAATGCTTAAATGCTAACATGAGCTAGCATGCTAATGCTAACTAGCATGTTATCAATAGCCTCGAAGCAATGAGTAAAAAAAGTAAAGCAAATTCAAAAAATTTGCTCAAATGCTAACATGAGCTAGCATGCTAATGCTAACTAGCATTTTATCAATAGCCTCGAAGCAATGAGTAAAAAAAGTTAAGAAAGATTCCAAAATTAGCAAAAATGCTAACATGAGCTAGCATGCTAATGCTAACTAGCATACTAATGCTAGCTAACATGTAATCGTTAGCCTCAACGTAATCACTACGAAAAGTTAAGAAATTTAAAAAAATTAGCTAAAATGCTAACATGAGCTAGCATGCTAATGCTAACTAGCATGCGAATGCTAGCTAGCATGTAATCATTAGCTGCAACGTAATAACAGTGAAAAGTTAAGAAAATTCAAAAAAATAGCTAAAATGCTAAAATGAGCTAGCATGCTAATGCTAACTAGCATGCTAATGCTAGCTAACATGTAATCATTAGCTACAACGTAATCACTATGAAAAGTTAAGAGAATTTGAAAAATTAGCTAAAATGCTAACATGAGCTAGCATGCTAATGCTAACTAGCATGCTAATGCTAGCTAACATGTTTTCATTAGCATCAGAGGAATCACCACGAAAAGTTAGTCAAAAACCCAAATTTAGCTAAAATGCTAAAAATAGCTAGCATGCTAATGCTAACTAGCTTAATAATGCTAAGTAGCATAATATTAGGTAAGGGGTGTGAATACTTTTCTATGTGTTAGAATACTCTCCTAAGTCAGATAAGCGGTCTGTTTTAAAAGCCCAGGCAACAATGTGCTTAGAAATGAATGGACAATGTCATTGCTGAAGCATTATGGGAAATGGAGTTGTGGCCAGAGTAAAGAATGTGCCTATTAAGTCAACTAACTTATAGACAGAAAGAGAGAGAGAGACAAGGACACAAAGTCCTTTAAGACCGCTCAATTCGCAGCTCGACAGTCACTGACAGAGAAACAGAGACGGGCAGAAAAGTTCTTTAAAACAGCTGCTTCCGCAGCGGACCCTCCGCTGAGACACAGACATGGAGTCCTTCAGAGTCAATCGCTGGCTCATCTCCAAAGAGACAGGAGGTGCAGCTGCTGCTTAGAGGGGACAGACAGACAGACAGACAGACAGACAGACAGACAGACAGACAGACAGACAGACAGACAGACAGGGAGACAGACAGGGAGACAGGGAGACAGAGAAAGGGACACAAAGTCCTTTAGGACCGCTCAATTCTCAGCTCCACAGTCGCTGACAGAGAGACAGAGACAGACAGTAAAGTTCTAGGAAAGCGCTGCTTCCGCAGCGCAGCTGCCACTGACAGAACGTCACACAGACAGCTGATGTCTCAGTTCTTTCAGACCCTCTGCTGAGAGACAGACATGGAGTCCTTCAGAGTCAGTCACTGACAGACAGACAGACAGAAAGAACCTCTATGTAAGAGTAGTGTAATAGTAGTAATAAATATGTAATAGATCTTTAATAGTAGTGTAAAATAATAGGGTACTGTGATATTGTATAAAAAATCTTAGGGCTTTTATTTTGTAAATATTGTTTGAGTCTTATTTTGTGGGTCAAAAGTCAGGTTCAAGACATGTAAGAGCACTCCACACTAATCAGAATTAGTACAAAGTAATCTACAGCTTCTATGGTAAACCTGAAGGCCTAAATCCATGTTCCAATAGAGTTGGAATGAACTCTAATGACCTCTGGCTCTCCTGAGAAGTGCAGGTGTGCCGTTGCTTGGCAACTAATGGCCGTGACTAATTTAGCGTGACTAATTTGTCTCTGACATGTCAGCCACTTTGAAGCTCTAAATCCATCTCTGACCCCAAAAAGGCTTCCGAACAAATTGCCGCTGTTCAAAAACCATGCGATGTATCGAAAAAATTCTTGAAGCGCCAGTGAGAGCCGGGTTTCGCCTTCGATCATGGAAAAGCACAACTCTCTACATATTTCAGAGTCCGAGAACGAACGAGTTAAAAATGTCTTGTCACAAGCCCCAGCTTCAGAAACTGTCCGACTTGCTCAATGTTAAACAATAGGGGGATTTTCTGAAATCTGCTCAAAATGTGTCTGATTTTTTGCAAACGAAAGTCCGCTGAGAGAAAACGGTGAGACATAGAGAAATTTTGAAAAGATCGTGTGAATGTCATCGGGCGTGGCTTTCACATGGGCGAAAATCAGTTCAGTAGAAGGAAATATGTGACCGTGACGACGAGTTAAAAAATAATTTGGGTTCCAGCTCGGACAAAGTCTCGCACTCTAACTTAACGGCAGTTACACTGAAAAATTTTTAAATTTTTAAATTTGAGGCAAACTTTGGGTCGCTCAGAGGCTCATTGTGAAAAAACCGTAACAGATATCAACATCCCGTCTTCACTTCTGAAAAGTGCTCGGATATTCCTACAAACTGAGATTTTAATGGTTTTTCTAAGTGAACGTATGATGACACAGTAAATCCTCAAAAAAGTGGATTTTTTTGATCGCTCCGACACCGGACTCCATTCATTCCTATGGGATTTTTGGGCGTGGTTTTTCGCTAAATACGTCGCCATGGTAACTCCAATCGCTTATAAAAGTAATAGCACCCATCTCGAGATCGAGCCGCACGTTTTGATATATATATTGTGGGGGTGCATGCTACGGTACGACCCGCATTAAGGTGGACGGAAGAAAAATAAATAAATAAATAATAAAGAGTCCAGTTTAGAGGTGTAGAATAATAGGTGCCTTGCCATGCAATTGCATGGGAGGCAGTGCATTGCATTGCTTCGCAATGCAATGCTCTGCTTCTCCCTGCATTGCATTGGCAGGCCCCTAATAACTAGAAAATTTCAGGAAATTTAAACGGGGCCTGCCACGTGGTGCGTAATCAGTCACACACCCCCAATCAGAGGTTATGCTGCCTAGCCTAGCACACTAATGCTAGCTAACATGTTATCAATAGGTTCGAAGCAATAAGTAGAAAAAGTTGGGACAAATTAAAAAATTTGCAAAAATGCTAACATGAGCTAGCATGCTAATGCTAACTAGCATGTTATCAATATCCTCGAAGCAATGAGTGAAAAAAGTTAAGCAAAATTCAAAAATTAGCAAAAATGCTAACATGAGCTAGCATGCTAATGCTAACTAGCATGCGCATGCTAGCTAACATGTAATCATTAGCTGCAACGTAATAACAGTGAAAAGTTAAGAAAATTCAAAAAAATAGCTAAAATGCTAAAATGAGCTAGCTAAAATGAGCACACCCCCAATCTAACATGTTATCAATAGGTTCGAAGCAATAAGTAGAAAAAGTTGGGACAAATTAAAAAAATGCTTAAATGCTAACATGAGCTAGCATGCTAATGCTAACTAGCATGTTATCAATAGCCTCGAAGCAATGAGTAAAAAAAGTTAAGCAAATTCAAAAAATTAGCTAAAATGCTAACATGAGCTAGCATGCTAATGCTAACTAGCATTTTATCAATAGCCTCGAAGCAATGAGTAAAAAAAGTTAAGAAAGATTCCAAAATTAGCAAAAATGCTAACATGAGCTAGCATGCTAATGCTAACTAGCATACTAATGCTAGCTAACATGTAATCGTTAGCCTCAACGTAATCACTACGAAAAGTTAAGAAATTTTAAAAAATTAGCTAAAATGCTAACATGAGCTAGCATGCTAATGCTAACTAGCATGCTAATGCTAGCTAACATGTAATCATTAGCTACGACGTAATCATTACGAAAAGTTACGAAAATGTCAAAAAATTTCTTAAATGCTAGCATGAGCTAGCATGCTAATGCTAACTAGCATGCGCATGCTAGCTAACATGTAACAAATAGCATCAGAGGAATCAGCACGAAAAGTTAGTCAAAAACCCAAATTTAGCTAAAATGCTAAAAATAGCTAGCATGCTAATGCTAACTAGCTTAATAATGCTAAGTAGCATAATATTAGGTAAGGGGTGTGAATACTTTTCTATGTGTTAGAATACTCTCCCAAGTCAGATAAGCGGTCTGTTTTAAAAGCCCAGGCAGCAATGTGCTTAGAAATGAATGGACAATGTATTTGCTGAAGCATTATGGGAAATGGAGTTGTGGCCAGAACAAAGAATGTGCCTATTAAGTCAACTAACTTATAGACAGAAAGAGAGAGAGAGACAGGGACACAAAGTCCTTTAAGACCGCTCAATTCGCAGCTCCACAGTCACTGACAGAGAGACAGAGACGGGCAGACAGAGACAGACAGGGAGACAGAAAGAGAGACAGAGACAGACAGAGAGACAGAAAGAGACAGACAGAGAGACAGAGACGGGCAGACAGAGACAGACAGGGAGACAGAAAGAGAGACAGAGACAGACAGAGAGACAGAAAGAGACAGAGAAAGACAGACAAAGAGACAGAAAGAGAGACAGAAAGAGAGAAAGAGACAGACAGAGAGAAAGACAGACAGACAACCCCTATGAATCGTCTATAGAAAATCTGAAGGCTTTTATTTTGAAGAGCTTGTTTGAGTCTTATTTTGAAAGTCCATCATGGATGTCAGTTAAGGCTGATTGAATATCATATGTATAATGAAATCCTCTGAAGGGTAATCCATTAATCTAACAGGCCTTAACTCCATGTCTAAATAGAGTTCTAATGACCTTAAGTGACCTTTTGTTCTCCTCAGAGGCCAGCTGTGCTGTTGCTAAGTAACAGCAAAGTCACAGGTGCATGTGTGTGTGACCCAATCAGCTGATGCTCGGCTTACAGGCAGGCAGTCAGACAGACAGACAGACAGACAGACAGAAAGACAGCAATAGTTTAAAACAATAGGGTCCTGTGATATTGTATTGAAGATCAGAGGGCTTTTATTTTGAAGAGATTATTTGAGTCTTATTTTGAAAGTCCAGCATGGATGTCAGTTGAGGCTGATTCAGTCTCTTTATTCATATGTTGCGCTACCACCAATGGTAATCAACTGTTCTATCAGACCTTAAATTCATGTCCATAGAGTGTTATGATGACCTTTAGTGACCTTTAATGAGCTCTCCTCCACAGAGCCTCAGACAGTGTGGGTCAAAAGTCAATTTCAAGACATGTATGAGCACTCCACACTAATCAGAATTACTGGAAATGTAGCTACAGCTACCCAAATGTCAGTTTCAAGACATGAACAAGCACTCCACACTAATCAGAAAAAAAAGAGACAGAGAAAGGCAGAAAAATTCTTTCAGACCGCTGCTTCCGCAGCGGACCCTCCGCTGAGAGACAGACATAGAGTCCTTCAGAGTCAGTCGCTGGCTCATCTCCAAAGAGACAAGAGGTGCAGCTGCTGCTTAGAGGGACAGACAGACAGACAGACAGACAGACAGACAGACAGACAGACAGACAGACAGACAGACAGACAGACAGACAGACAGACAGACAGACAGACTGCAGTAGTGTAAAACAATAAGCTGCTATGATCTTCTATAGAAAATCTGAGGGCTTTTATTTTGAAGAGCTTGTTTGAGTCTTATTTTGAAAGTCCATCATGGATGTCAGTTAAGGCTGATTGAATATCATATGTATAATGAAATCCTCTGAAGGGTAATCCATTAATCTAACAGGCCTTAACTCCATGTCTAAATAGAGTTCTAATGACCTTAAGAGACCTTTTGTTCTCCTCAGAGGCCAGCTGTGCTGTTGCTAAGTAACAGCAAAGTCACAGGTGCATGTGTGTGTGACCCAATCAGCTGATCAGACAGTGTGGGTCAAAAGTCACTTTCAAGACATGTATGAGCACTCCACACTAATCAGAATTACTGGAAATGAATCTACAGCTACCCAAATGTCAGTTTCAAGACATGTATGAGCACTCCACACTAATCAGAAAAAAAAGAGACAGAGAAAGGCAGAAAAGTTCTTTCAGACCGCTGCTTCCGCAGCGGACCCTCCGCTGAGACACAGACATGGAGTCCTTCAGAGTCAGTCGCTGACGGAGAGAACCTCTATGTGAGAGTAGTGTAATAGTAGTAATAAATGTGTAATAGATCTTTAATAGTAGTGTAAAATAATAGGGTACTGTGATATTGTATACAAAATCTTAGGGCTTTTATTTTGTAAATATTGTTTGAGTCTTATTTTGTGGGTCAAAAGTCAGTTTCAAGACATGTAAGAGCACTCCACACTAATCAGAATTAGTACAAAGTAATCTACAGCTTCTATGGTAAATCTGAAGGCCTAAATCCATGTTCCAATAGAGTTGGAATGAACTCTAATGACCTCTGGCTCTCCTGAGAAGTGCAGGTGTGCCGTTGCTTGGCAACTAATGGCCGTGACTAATTTAGCGTGACTAATTTGTCTCTGACATGTCAGCCACTTTGAAGCTCTAAATCCATCTCTGACCCCAAAAAGGCTTCCGAACAAATTGCCGCTGTTCAAAAACCGTGCGATGTATCGAAAAAATTCTTGAAGCGTCAGTGAGAGCCGGGTTTCGCCTTCGATCATGGAAAAGCACAACTCTCTACATATTTCAGAGTCCGAGAACAAACGAGTTAAAAATGTCTTGTCACCAGCCCCAGCTTCAGAAACTGTCAGACTTGCTCAATGTTAAACAATAGGGGGATTTTCTGAAATCTGCTCAAAATGTGTCTGATTTTTTGCAAACGAAAGTCCGCTGAGAGAAAACGGTGAGACATAGAGAAATTTTGAAAAGATCGTGTGAATGTCATCGGGCGTGGCTTTCACATGGGCGAAAATCAGTTCAGTAGAAGGAAATATGTGACCGTGACGACGAGTTAAAAAATAATTTGGGTTCCAGCTCGGACAAAGTCTCGCACTCTAACTTAACGGCAGTTACACTGAAAAATTTTTAAATTTTTTAATTTGAGGCAAACTTTGGGTCGCTCAGAGGCTCATTGTGAAAAAACCGTAACAGATATCAACATCCCGTCTTCACTTCTGAAAAGTGCTCGGATATTCCTACAAACTGAGATTTTAATGGTTTTTCTAAGTGAACGTATGATGACACAGTAAATCCTCAAAAAAGTGGATTTTTTTGATCGCTCCGACACCGGACTCCATTCATTCCTATGGGATTTTTGAGCGTGGTTTTTCGCTAATTACGTCGCCATGGTAACTCCAATCGCTTATAAAAGTAATAGCACCCATCTCGAGATCGAGCCGCACGTTTTGATATATATATTGTGGGGGTGCATGCTACGGTACGACCCGCATTAAGGTGGACGGAAGAAAAATAAATAAATAAATAATAAAGAGTCCAGTTTAGAGGTGTAGAATAATAGGTGCCTTGCCATGCAATTGCATGGGAGGCAGTGCATTGCATTGCTTCGCAATGCAATGCTCTGCTTCTCCCTGCATTGCATTGGCAGGCCCCTAACTAGAAAATTTCAGGAAATTTAAACGGGGCCTGCCACGTGGTGCGTAATCAGTCACACACCCCCAATCAGAGGTTCTGTTGCCTAGCCCAGCATGCTAATGCCAAATTTAAAAAATAGCTAAAATGCTAACATGAGCTAGCATGCTAATGCTAACTAGCATGTTATCAACAGCCTCGAAGCAATGAGTAAAAAAAGTTAAGCAAAATTAAAAAATTAGCAAAAATGCTAACATGAGCTAGCATGCTAATGCTAGCTAACATGTAATCATTAGCCTCAACGTAATCACTACGAAAAGTTAAGAAATTTAAAAAAAATTGCTAAAATGCTAACATGAGCTAGCATGCTAATGCTAACTAGCATGCGCATGCTAGCTAACATGGAATCATTAGCTACAACGTAATCACTACGAAAAGTTAAGAAAATTTGAAAAATTAGCTAAAATGCTAACATGAGCTAGCATGCTAATGCTAACTAGCATGCTAATGCTAGCTAACATGTAATCATTAGCTACAACGTAATCACTACGAAAAGTTAAGAAAATTTGAAAAATTAGCTAAAATGCTAACATGAGCTAACATGCTAATGCTAACTAGCATGCTAATGCTAGCTAACATGTAATCATTAGCTGCAACATAATCACTACGAAAAGTTAAGAAATGTTGAAAAATTAGCTTAAATTCTAAAATTAGCTAGCATGCTAATGCTAACTAGCATGCGCATGCTAGCTAACATGTAATCATTTGCTGCAACGTAATAACAGTGAAAAGTTAAGAAAATTCAAAAAAATAGCTAAAATGCTAAAAAGAGCTAGCATGCTAATGCTAACTAGCATGCTAATGCTAGCTAACATGTAATCATTAGCTACAACGTAATCACTACGAAAAGTTAAGAAAATTAGAAAAATTAGCTAAAATGCTAACATGAGCTAGCATGCTAATGCTAACTAGCATGCTAATGCTAGCTAACATGTTATCATTAGCATCAGAGGAAAGGGCACGAAAAGTTAGTCAAAAACCCAAATTTAGCTAAAATGCTAAAAATAGCTAGCATGCTAATGCTAACTAGCTTAATAATGCTAAGTAGCATAATATTAGGTAAGGGGTGTGAATACTTTTCTATGTGTTAGAATACTCTCCTAAGTCAGATAAGCGGTCTGTTTTAAAAGCCCAGGCAACAATGTGCTTAGAAATGAATGGACAATGTCATTGCTGAAGCATTATGGGAAATGGAGTTGTGGCCAAAGTAAAGAATGTGACTATTAAGTCAACTAATTTATAGACAGAAAGAGAGAGAGAGACAGGGACACAAAGTCCTTTAAGACCGCTCAATTCGCAGCTCGACAGTCACTGACAGAGAGACAGAGACGGGCAGACAGAGACAGACAGGGAGACAGAAAGAGACAGAGAAAGACAGACAAAGAGACAGAAAGAGACAGAGAAAGACAGAAAAAGAGACAGAAAGAGAGACAGAGACAGACAGAGAGAAAGAGACAGAAAGAGAGACAGACAGAGAGAAAGAGACAGACAGAGAGACAGACAGAGAGAGAGAGAGAGAGAGAGAGAGAGAGAGAGAGAGAGAGAGAGAGAGAAAGAGACAGACAGAGACAGAGAAAGACAGACAGGGAGACAGACAGAGAGACAGACAGAGACAGAGAGACAGACAGAGACAGAAAGAGAGACACAGACAGAAAGAGACAGAGAAAGACAGACAAAGAGACAGAAAGAGAGACAGAGACAGAGAGAGACAGAGAAAGACAGACAGGGAGACAGAAAGAGACAGAGAAAGACAGACAAAGAGATAGAAAGAGAGACAGAGACGGACAGAGAGACGGACAGAGACAGAGAAAGACAGAGACAGAAAGAGAGACACAGACAGAAAGAGACAGAGAAAGACAGACAAAGAGACAGAAAGAGAGACAGAGACAGAGAGAGACAGAGAAAGACAGACAGGGAGACAGAAAGAGACAGAGAAAGACAGACAAAGAGATAGAAAGAGAGACAGAGACAGACAGAGAGACGGACAGAGACAGAGAAAGACAGACAAAGAGACAGAAAGAGAGACAGAGACAGACAGAGAGATGGAAAGAGACAGAGAAAGACAGACAGAGAGAGAAAGACAGACAGGGAGACAGAAAGAGAGACAGACAGAGACAGAAAGAGAGACAGAGACAGACAGAGACAGAGAAAGACAGACAGACAAAGAGACAGAAAGAGAGACAGACAGAGACAGAAAGAGAGACAGAGACCGAGAAAGACAGACAGACAAAGAGACAGAAAGAGAGACAGATACAGACAGAGACAGAGAAAGACAGACAGGGAGACAGAAAGAGAGACAGACAGAGACAGAAAGAGAGACAGAGACAGACAGAGACAGAAAGAGAGACAGAGACAGAAAGAGAGAAAGAGACAGACAGAGAGATAGACAGACAACCCCTATGAATCTTCTATAGAAAATCTGAAGGCTTTTATTTTGAAGAGCTTGTTTGAGTCTTATTTTGAAAATCCATCATGGATGTCAGTTAAGGCTGATTGAATATCATATGTATAATGAAATTCTCTGAGGGGTAATCCATTAATCTAACAGGCCTTAACTCCATGTCTAAATAGAGGTCTAATGACCTTAAGAGACCTTTTGTTCTCCTCAGAGGCCAGCTGTGCTGTTGCTAAGTAACAGCAAAGTCACAGGTGCATGTGTGTGTGACCCAATCAGCTGATGCTCGGCTTACAGGCAGTCAGACAGACAGACAGCAAGAGAGCAATAGTTTAAAACAATAGGGTCCTGTGATATTGTATTGAAGATCAGAGGGCTTTTATTTTGAAGAGATTATTTGAGTCTTATTTTGAAAGTCCAGCATGGATGTCAGTTGAGGCTGATTCAGTCTCTTTATTCATATGTTGCGCTACCACCAATGGTAATCAACTGTTCTATCAGACCTTAAATTCATGTCCATAGAGTGTTATGATGACCTTTAGTGACCTTTAATGAGCTGTTCTCCACAGAGCCCCAGACAGTGTGGGTCAAAAGTCAATTTCAAGACATGTATGAGCACTCCACACTAATCAGAATTACTGGAAATGAATCTACAGCTACCCAAATGTCAGTTTCAAGACATGTATGAGCACTCCACACTAATCAGAATTACTGGAAATGAATCTACAGCTACCCAAAAGTCAATTTCAAGACATGAACAAGCACTCCACACTAAATAGAAAAATAAGAGACAGAGAAAGGCAGAAAAGTGCTTGGAGAGCGCAGCTTCCACTGATAGAACGTCACACAGACAGCTGATGTCTCAGTTCTTTCAGACCCTCTGCTGAGACACAGACATGGAGTCCTTCAGAGTCAGTCGCTGGCTCATCTCCAAAGAGACAAGAGGTGCAGCTGCTGCTTAGAGGGACAGACAGACAGACAGACAGACAGACAGACAGACAGACAGACAGACAGACAGACAGACAGACAGACAGACAGACAGACAGACAGACAGACAGACAGACAGACAGACAGACAGACAGACAGACAGACAGACAGACAGGAGGGCAGACAGACTGCAGTAGTGTAAAACAATAAGCTGCTATGATCTTCTATAGAAAATCTGAGGGCTTTTATTTTGAAGAGCTTGTTTGAGTCTTATTTTGAAAGTCCATCATGGATGTCAGTTAAGGCTGATTGAATATCATATGTATAATGAAATCCTCTGAAGGGTAATCCATTAATCTAACAGGCCTTAACTCCATGTCTAAATAGAGTTCTAATGACCTTAAGAGACCTTTTGTTCTCCTCAGAGGCCAGCTGTGCTGTTGCTAAGTAACAGCAAAGTCACAGGTGCATGTGTGTGTGACCCAATCAGCTGATCAGACAGTGTGGGTCAAAAGTCAATTTCAAGACATGTATGAGCACTCCACACTAATCAGAATTACTGGAAATGAATCTACAGCTACCCAAATGTCAGTTTCAAGACATGTATGAGCACTCCACAATAATCAGAAAAAAAAGAGACAGAGACAGACAGAAAAGTTCTTTCAGACCGCTGCTTCCGCAGCGGACCCTCCGCTGAGACACAGACATGGAGTCCTTCAGAGTCAGTCGCTGACGGAGAGAACCTCTATGTGAGAGTAGTGTAATAGTAGTAATAAATGTGTAATAGATCTTTAATAGTAGTGTAAAATAATAGGGTACTGTGATATTGTATAAAAAATCTTAGGGCTTTTATTTTGTAAATATTGTTTGAGTCTTATTTTGTGGGTCAAAAGTCAGTTTCAAGACATGTAAGAGCACTCCACACTAATCAGAATTAGTACAAAGTAATCTACAGCTTCTATGGTAAACCTGAAGGCCTAAATCCATGTTCAAATAGAGTTGGAATGAACTCTAATGACCTCTGGCTCTCCTGAGAAGTGCAGGTGTGCCGTTGCTTGGCAACTAATGGCCGTGACTAATTTAGCGTGACTAATTTGTCTCTGACATGTCAGCCACTTTGAAGCTCTAAATCCATCTCTGACCCCAAAAAGGGCTCCGAACAAATTGCCGCTGTTCGAAAACCGTGCGAGATATCGAAAAAATTCTTGAAGCGTCAGTGAGAGCCGGGTTTCGTCTTCGATCATGGAAAAGCACAACTCTCTACATATTTCACAGTCCGAGAACGAACGAGAGAAAAATGTCTTAACACAATGTGCAGCTTCAGACTTTCTCAATGTTAAAGTATACGCTGCTCTTCTGAAATCTGCTCAAAATGTGTCTGATTTTTTGCAAACTCGAGTGCGCTGAGAGAAAACGGTGAGACATAGAGAAATTTCGAAAAGATCGTGTGAATGTCATCGGGCGTGGCTTTCACATGGCCGAAAATCAGTTCAGTAGAACGAAATATGTGACCGTGACGGCGAGTTAAAAAATATTTTGGGTTCTCAATAATCTTGGGTCTCACACTCTGACTAAACGGCAGTTACACTGAAAAATTTTTAAATTTTCAAATTTGAGGCAAACTTTGGGTCGCTCAGAGGCTCATTGTGAAAAAACCGTAACAGATATCAACATCCCGTCTTCACTTCTGAAAAGTGCTCGGATATTCCTACAAACTGAGATTTTAATGGTTTTTCTAAGTGAACGTATGATGACACAGTAAATCCTCAAAAAAGGGGATTTTTTGGATCGCTCCGAGATGTGAATGCATTCATTCCTATGGGATTTTTCGGCGTGGTTTTTCGCTAATTACGTCGCCATGGTAACTCAAATCGCTTATAAAAGTAATAGCACCCATCGTGGAATCGAGCCGCACGATTTGATATATATATTGTGGGGGTGCATGCTACGGTACGACCCGCATTAACGCTGGACGGAAGAAAAATAAATAATAACTAGAAAATTTCAGGAAATTTAAACGGGGCCTGCCACGTGGTGCGTAATCAGTCACACACCCCCAATCTAACATGTTATCAATAGGTTCGAAGCAATAAGTAGAAAAAGTTGGGACAAATTAATAAAATGCTTAAATGCTAACATGAGCTAGCATGCTAATGCTAACTAGCATGTTATCAATAGCCTCGAAGCAATGAGTAAAAAAAGTTAAGCAAATTCAAAAAAATTGCTAAAATGCTAACATGAGCTAGCATGCTAATGCTAACTAGCATTTTATCAATAGCCTCGAAGCAATGAGTAAAAAAAGTTAAGAAAGATTCCAAAATTAGCAAAAATGCTAACATGAGCTAGCATGCTAATGCTAACTAGCAAACTAATGCTAGCTAACATGTAATCGTTAGCCTCAACGTAATCACTACGAAAAGTTAAGAAATGTTTAAAAATTAGCTAAAATTCTAAAATTAGCTAGCATGCTAATGCTAACTAGCATGCACATGCTAGCTAACATGTAATCATTAGCTGCAACGTATTAACAGTGAAAAGTTAAGAAAATTCAAAAAAATAGCTAAAATGCTAAAATGAGCTAGCATGCTAATGCTAACTAGCATGCTAATGCTAGCTAACATGTAATCATTAGCTACAACGTAATCACTACGAAAAGTTAAGAAAATTTGAAAAATTAGCTAAAATGCTAACATGAGCTAGCATGCTAATGCTAACTAGCATGCTAATGCTAGCTAACATGTTATCATTAGCATCAGAGGAATCAGCACGAAAAGTTAGTCAAAAACCCAAATTTAGCTAAAATGCTAAAAATAGCTAGCATGCTAATGCTAACTAGCTTAATAATGCTAAGTAGCATAATATTAGGTAAGGGGTGTGAATACTTTTCTATGTGTTGGAATACTCTCCTAAGTCAGATAAGCGGTCTGTTTTAAAAGCCCAGGCAGCAATGTGCTTAGAAATGAATGGACAATGTATTTGCTGAAGCATTATGGGAAATGGAGTTGTGGCCAGAACAAAGAATGTGCCTATTAAGTCAACTAACTTATAGACAGAAAGAGAGAGAGAGAGAGACAGGGACACAAAGTCCTTTAAGACCGCTCAATTCGCAGCTCGACAGTCACTGACAGAGAGACAGAGATGGGCAGACAGAGACAGACAGGGAGACAGAAAGAGACAGAGAAAGACAGACAAAGAGACAGAAAGAGAGACAGACAGAGAGACGGACAGAGACAGAGAAAGACAGACAAAGAGACAGACAGAGAGACGGACAGAGACAGACAGAGAGAAAGAGACAGACAAAGAGACAGAAAGAGACAGAGAAAGACAGACAAAGAGACAGAAAGAGAGACAGACAGACAGAGAGAAAGAGACAGACAGAGAGACAGACAGAGACAGACAGAGTAAAAGAGACAGACAGAGAGATGGACAGAGACAGACAGAGTGAAAGAGACAGACAGAGAGATGGACAGAGACAGACAGAGAGACAGACAGACAGACAACCCCTATGAATCATCTATAGAAAATCTGAAGGCTTTTATTTTGAAGAGCTTGTTTGAGTCTTATTTTGAAAGTCCATCATGGATGTCAGTTAAGGCTGATTGAATATCATATGTATAATGAAATCCTCTGAAGGGTAATCCATTAATCTAACAGGCCTTAACTCCATGTCTAAATAGAGTTCTAATGACCTTAAGTGACCTTTTGTTCTCCTCAGAGGCCAGCTGTGCTGTTGCTAAGTAACAGCAAAGTCACAGGTGCATGTGTGTGTGACCCAATCATCTGATGCTCGGCTTACAGGCAGTCAGACAGACAGACAGAAAAAGAGCAATAGTTTAAAACAATAGGGTTCTGTGATATTGTATTGAACAGTGTTGGTCAAAAGTCAATTTCAAGACATGTATGAGCACTCCACACTAATCAGAATGAATAGAAAGTAATCTACAGCTACCCAAATGTCAGTTTCAAGACATGAACAAGCACTCCACACTAATCAGAGAAAAAAGAGACAGAGAAAGGCAGAAAAGTTCTTTCAGACCGCTGCTTCCGCAGCGGACCCTCCGCTGAGAGACAGACATGGAGTCCTTCAGAGTCAGTCGCTGACGGAGAGAACCTCTATGTGAGAGTAGTGTAATAGTAGTAATAAATATGTAATAGATCTCTAATAGTAGTGTAATATAATAGGGTACTGTGATATTGTATAAAAAATCTTAGGGCTTTTATTTTGTAAATATTGTTTGAGTCTTATTTTGTGGGTCAAAAGTCAGTTTCAAGACATGTAAGAGCACTCCACACTAATCAGAATTAGTACAAAGTAATCTACAGCTTCTATGGTAAACCTGAAGGCCTAAATCCATGTTCAAATAGAGTTGGAATGAACTCTAATGACCTCTGGCTCTCCTGAGAAGTGCAGGTGTGCCGTTGCTTGGCAACTAATGGCCGTGACAATTTTAGCGTGACTAATTTGTCTCTGACATGTCAGCCACTTTGAAGCTCTAAATCCATCTCTGACCCCAAAAACGGCTCCGAACAAATTGCCGCTGTTCGAAAACCGTGCGAGATATCGAAAAAATTCTTGAAGCGTCAGTGAGAGCCGGGTTTCGTCTTCGATCATGGAAAAGCACAACTCTCTACATATTTCAGAGTCCGAGAACGAACGAGAGAGAAATGTCTTGTCACAATGTGCAGCTTCAGACTTTCTCAATGTTAAAGTATACGCTGCTCTTCTGAAATCTGCTCAAAATGTGTCTGATTTTTTGCAAACTCGAGTGCGCTGAGAGAAAACGGTGAGACATAGAGAAATTTCGAAAAGATCGTGTGAATGTCATCGGGCGTGGCTTTCACATGGCCGAAAATCAGTTCAGTAGAACGAAATATGTGACCGTGACGGCGAGTTAAAAAATATTTTGGGTTCTCAATAATCTTGGGTCTCACACTCTGACTAAACGGCAGTTACACTGAAAAATTTTTAAATTTTCAAATTTGAGGCAAACTTTGGGTCGCTCAGAGGCTTATTGTGAAAAAACCGTAACAGATATCAACATCCCGTCTTCACTTCTGAAAAGTGCTCGGATATTCCTACAAACTGAGATTTTAATGGTTTTTCTAAGTGAACGTATGATGACACAGTAAATCCTCAAAAAAGTGGATTTTTTGGATCGCTCCGAGATGTGAATGCATTCATTCCTATGGGATTTTTCGGCGTGGTTTTTCGCTAATTACGTCGCCATGGTAACTCCAATCGCTTATAAAAGTAATAGCACCCATCGTGGAATCGAGCCGCACGTTTTGATATATATATTGTGGGGGTGCATGCTACGGTACGACCCGCATTAACGCTGGACGGAAGAAAAATAAATAATAATAAAGAAGCCGTTTAGAGGTGTAGAATAATAGGTGCCTTGCCATGCAATTGCATGGGAGGCAGTGCATTGCATTGCTTCGCAATGCAATGCTCTGCTTCTCCCTGCATTGCATTGGCAGGCCCCTAACTAGAAAATTTCAGGAAATTTAAACGGGGCCTGCCACGTGGTGCGTAATCAGTCACACACCCCCAATCAGAGGTTATGCTGCCTAGCCTAGCACACTAATGCTAGCTAACATGTTATCAATAGGTTCGAAGCAATAAGTAGAAAAAGTTGGGACAAATTAAAAAATTTGCAAAAATGCTAACATGAGCTAGCATGCTAATGCTAACTAGCATGTTATCAATATCCTCGAAGCAATGAGTGAAAAAAGTTAAGCAAAATTCAAAAATTAGCAAAAATGCTAACATGAGCTAGCATGCTAATGCTAACTAGCATGCGCATGCTAGCTAACATGTAATCATTAGCTGCAACGTAATAACAGTGAAAAGTTAAGAAAATTCAAAAAAATAGCTAAAATGCTAAAATGAGCTAGCTAAAATGAGCACACCCCCAATCTAACATGTTATCAATAGGTTCGAAGCAATAAGTAGAAAAAGTTGGGACAAATTAAAAAAATGCTTAAATGCTAACATGAGCTAGCATGCTAATGCTAACTAGCATGTTATCAATAGCCTCGAAGCAATGAGTAAAAAAAGTTAAGCAAATTCAAAAAATTAGCTAAAATGCTAACATGAGCTAGCATGCTAATGCTAACTAGCATTTTATCAATAGCCTCGAAGCAATGAGTAAAAAAAGTTAAGAAAGATTCCAAAATTAGCAAAAATGCTAACATGAGCTAGCATGCTAATGCTAACTAGCATACTAATGCTAGCTAACATGTAATCGTTAGCCTCAACGTAATCACTACGAAAAGTTAAGAAATTTTAAAAAATTAGCTAAAATGCTAACATGAGCTAGCATGCTAATGCTAACTAGCATGCTAATGCTAGCTAACATGTAATCATTAGCTACGACGTAATCATTACGAAAAGTTACGAAAATGTCAAAAAATTTCTTAAATGCTAGCATGAGCTAGC
Source organism: Valencia hispanica (assembly GCA_963556495.2). Classification (NCBI taxonomy): domain Eukaryota; kingdom Metazoa; phylum Chordata; class Actinopteri; order Cyprinodontiformes; family Valenciidae; genus Valencia; species Valencia hispanica. The sequence goes on along the minus strand of OY747714.1, from coordinate 53,085,043 downwards.
ATGCTAATGCTAACTAGCATGCGCATGCTAGCTAACATGTAACAAATAGCATCAGAGGAATCAGCACGAAAAGTTAGTCAAAAACCCAAATTTAGCTAAAATGCTAAAAATAGCTAGCATGCTAATGCTAACTAGCTTAATAATGCTAAGTAGCATAATATTAGGTAAGGGGTGTGAATACTTTTCTATGTGTTAGAATACTCTCCCAAGTCAGATAAGCGGTCTGTTTTAAAAGCCCAGGCAGCAATGTGCTTAGAAATGAATGGACAATGTATTTGCTGAAGCATTATGGGAAATGGAGTTGTGGCCAGAACAAAGAATGTGCCTATTAAGTCAACTAACTTATAGACAGAAAGAGAGAGAGAGACAGGGACACAAAGTCCTTTAAGACCGCTCAATTCGCAGCTCCACAGTCACTGACAGAGAGACAGAGACGGGCAGACAGAGACAGACAGGGAGACAGAAAGAGAGACAGAGACAGACAGAGAGACAGAAAGAGACAGACAGAGAGACAGAGACGGGCAGACAGAGACAGACAGGGAGACAGAAAGAGAGACAGAGACAGACAGAGAGACAGAAAGAGACAGAGAAAGACAGACAAAGAGACAGAAAGAGAGACAGAAAGAGAGAAAGAGACAGACAGAGAGAAAGACAGACAGACAACCCCTATGAATCGTCTATAGAAAATCTGAAGGCTTTTATTTTGAAGAGCTTGTTTGAGTCTTATTTTGAAAGTCCATCATGGATGTCAGTTAAGGCTGATTGAATATCATATGTATAATGAAATCCTCTGAAGGGTAATCCATTAATCTAACAGGCCTTAACTCCATGTCTAAATAGAGTTCTAATGACCTTAAGTGACCTTTTGTTCTCCTCAGAGGCCAGCTGTGCTGTTGCTAAGTAACAGCAAAGTCACAGGTGCATGTGTGTGTGACCCAATCAGCTGATGCTCGGCTTACAGGCAGGCAGTCAGACAGACAGACAGACAGACAGACAGAAAGACAGCAATAGTTTAAAACAATAGGGTCCTGTGATATTGTATTGAAGATCAGAGGGCTTTTATTTTGAAGAGATTATTTGAGTCTTATTTTGAAAGTCCAGCATGGATGTCAGTTGAGGCTGATTCAGTCTCTTTATTCATATGTTGCGCTACCACCAATGGTAATCAACTGTTCTATCAGACCTTAAATTCATGTCCATAGAGTGTTATGATGACCTTTAGTGACCTTTAATGAGCTCTCCTCCACAGAGCCTCAGACAGTGTGGGTCAAAAGTCAATTTCAAGACATGTATGAGCACTCCACACTAATCAGAATTACTGGAAATGTAGCTACAGCTACCCAAATGTCAGTTTCAAGACATGAACAAGCACTCCACACTAATCAGAAAAAAAAGAGACAGAGAAAGGCAGAAAAATTCTTTCAGACCGCTGCTTCCGCAGCGGACCCTCCGCTGAGAGACAGACATAGAGTCCTTCAGAGTCAGTCGCTGGCTCATCTCCAAAGAGACAAGAGGTGCAGCTGCTGCTTAGAGGGACAGACAGACAGACAGACAGACAGACAGACAGACAGACAGACAGACAGACAGACAGACAGACAGACAGACAGACAGACAGACAGACAGACAGACAGACAGACTGCAGTAGTGTAAAACAATAAGCTGCTATGATCTTCTATAGAAAATCTGAGGGCTTTTATTTTGAAGAGCTTGTTTGAGTCTTATTTTGAAAGTCCATCATGGATGTCAGTTAAGGCTGATTGAATATCATATGTATAATGAAATCCTCTGAAGGGTAATCCATTAATCTAACAGGCCTTAACTCCATGTCTAAATAGAGTTCTAATGACCTTAAGAGACCTTTTGTTCTCCTCAGAGGCCAGCTGTGCTGTTGCTAAGTAACAGCAAAGTCACAGGTGCATGTGTGTGTGACCCAATCAGCTGATCAGACAGTGTGGGTCAAAAGTCACTTTCAAGACATGTATGAGCACTCCACACTAATCAGAATTACTGGAAATGAATCTACAGCTACCCAAATGTCAGTTTCAAGACATGTATGAGCACTCCACACTAATCAGAAAAAAAAGAGACAGAGAAAGGCAGAAAAGTTCTTTCAGACCGCTGCTTCCGCAGCGGACCCTCCGCTGAGACACAGACATGGAGTCCTTCAGAGTCAGTCGCTGACGGAGAGAACCTCTATGTGAGAGTAGTGTAATAGTAGTAATAAATGTGTAATAGATCTTTAATAGTAGTGTAAAATAATAGGGTACTGTGATATTGTATACAAAATCTTAGGGCTTTTATTTTGTAAATATTGTTTGAGTCTTATTTTGTGGGTCAAAAGTCAGTTTCAAGACATGTAAGAGCACTCCACACTAATCAGAATTAGTACAAAGTAATCTACAGCTTCTATGGTAAATCTGAAGGCCTAAATCCATGTTCAAATAGAGTTGGAATGAACTCTAATGACCTCTGGCTCTCCTGAGAAGTGCAGGTGTGCCGTTGCTTGGCAACTAATGGCCGTGACTAATTTAGCGTGACTAATTTGTCTCTGACATGTCAGCCACTTTGAAGCTCTAAATCCATCTCTGACCCCAAAAAGGCTTCCGAACAAATTGCTGCTGTTCAAAAACCGTGCGATGTATCGAAAAAATTCTTGAAGCGTCAGTGAGAGCCGGGTTTCGCCTTCGATCATGGAAAAGCACAACTCTCTACATATTTCAGAGTCCGAGAACAAACGAGTTAAAAATGTCTTGTCACAAGCCCCAGCTTCAGAAACTGTCAGACTTGCTCAATGTTAAACAATAGGGGGATTTTCTGAAATCTGCTCAAAATGTGTCTGATTTTTTGCAAACGAAAGTCCGCTGAGAGAAAACGGTGAGACATAGAGAAATTTTGAAAAGATCGTGTGAATGTCATCGGGCGTGGCTTTCACATGGGCGAAAATCAGTTCAGTAGAAGGAAATATGTGACCGTGACGACGAGTTAAAAAATAATTTGGGTTCCAGCTCGGACAAAGTCTCGCACTCTAACTTAACGGCAGTTACACTGAAAAATTTTTAAATTTTTAAATTTGAGGCAAACTTTGGGTCGCTCAGAGGCTCATTGTGAAAAAACCGTAACAGATATCAACATCCCGTCTTCACTTCTGAAAAGTGCTCGGATATTCCTACAAACTGAGATTTTAATGGTTTTTCTAAGTGAACGTATGATGACACAGTAAATCCTCAAAAAAGTGGATTTTTTTGATCGCTCCGACACCGGACTCCATTCATTCCTATGGGATTTTTGGGCGTGGTTTTTTGCTAATTACGTCGCCATGGTAACTCCAATCGCTTATAAAAGTAATAGCACCCATCTCGAGATCGAGCCGCACGTTTTGATATATATATTGTGGGGGTGCATGCTACGGTACGACCCGCATTAAGGTGGACGGAAGAAAAATAAATAAATAAACTAGAAAATTTCAGGAAATTTAAACGGGGCCTGCCACGTGGTGCGTAATCAGTCACACACCCCCAATCAGAGGTTATGCTGCCTAGCCTAGCATACTAATGCTAGCTAACATGTTATCAATAGGTTCGAAGCAATAAGTAGAAAAAGTTGGGACAAATTAAAAAATTTGCAAAAATGCTAACATGAGCTAGCATGCTAATGCTAACTAGCATGTTATCAATATCCACGAAGCAATGAGTGAAAAAAGTTAAGCAAAATTCAAAAATTAGCAAAAATGCTAACATGAGCTAGCATGCTAATGCTAACTAGCATGCGCATGCTAGCTAACATGTAATCATTAGCTGCAACGTAATAACAGTGAAAAGTTAAGAAAATTCAAAAAAATAGCTAAAATGCTAAAATGAGCTAGCTAAAATGAGCACACCCCCAATCTAACATGTTATCAATAGGTTCGAAGCAATAAGTAGAAAAAGTTGGGACAAATTAAAAAAATGCTTAAATGCTAACATGAGCTAGCATGCTAATGCTAACTAGCATGTTATCAATAGCCTCGAAGTAACGAGTAAAAAAAGTTAAGCAAATTCAAAAAATTAGCTAAAATGCTAACATGAGCTAGCATGCTAATGCTAACTAGCATTTTATCAATAGCCTCGAAGCACTGAGTGAAAAAAGTTAAGAAAGATTCCAAAAATAGCAAAAATGCTAACATGAGCTAGCATGCTAATGCTAACTAGCATACTAATGCTAGCTAACATGTAATCGTTAGCCTCAACGTAATCACTACGAAAAGTTAAGAAATTTTAAAAAATTAGCTAAAATGATAACATGAGCTAGCATGCTAATGCTAACTAGCATGCTAATGCTAGCTAACATGTAATCATTAGCTACAACGTAATCATTGCGAAACGTTACGAAAATGTCAAAAATTTTCTTAAATGCTAGCATGAGCTAGCATGCTAATGCTAACTAGCATGCGCATGCTAGCTAACATGTAACAAATAGCATCAGAGGAATCAGCACGAAAAGTTAGTCAAAAACCCAAATATAGCTAAAATGCTAAAAATAGCTAGCATGCTAATGCTAACTAGCTTAATAATGCTAACTAGCATAATATTAGGTAAGGGGTGTGAATACTTTTCTATGTGTTGGAATACTCTCCTAAGTCAGATAAGCGGTCTGTTTTAAAAGCCCAGGCAGCAATGTGCTTAGAAATGAATGGACAATGTATTTGCTGAAGCATTATGGGAAATGGAGTTGTGGCCAGAACAAAGAATGTGCCTATTAAGTCAACTATCTTATAGACAGAAAGAGAGAGAGAGACAGGGACACAAAGTCCTTTAAGACCGCTCAATTCGCAGCTCCACAGTCACTGACAGAGAGACAGAGACGGGCAGACAGAGACAGACAGGGAGACAGAAAGAGAGACAGAGACAGACAGAGAGACAGAAAGAGACAGACAGAGAGACAGAAAGAGACAGACAGAGAGACAGAGACGGGCAGACAGAGACAGACAGGGAGACAGAAAGAGAGAAAGAGACAGACAGAGAGACAGAAAGAGACAGAGAAAGACAGACAAAGAGACAGAAAGAGAGACAGAAAGAGAGAAAAAGACAGACAGAGAGAAAGACAGACAGACAACCCCTATGAATCGTCTATAGAAAATCTGAAGGCTTTTATTTTGAAGAGCTTGTTTGAGTCTTATTTTGAAAGTCCATCATGGATGTCAGTTAAGGCTGATTGAATATCATATGTATAATGAAATCCTCTGAAGGGTAATCCATTAATCTAACAGGCCTTAACTCCATGTCTAAATAGAGTTCTAATGACCTTAAGAGACCTTTTGTTCTCCTCAGAGGCCAGCTGTGCTGTTGCTAAGTAACAGCAAAGTCCAGGTGCATGTGTGTGTGACCCAATCAGCTGATCAGACAGTGTGGGTCAAAAGTCACTTTCAAGACATGTATGAGCACTCCACACTAATCAGAATTACTGGAAATGAATCTACAGCTACCCAAATGTCAGTTTCAAGACATGTATGAGCACTCCACACTAATCAGAAAAAAAAGAGACAGAGAAAGGCAGAAAAGTTCTTTCAGACCGCTGCTTCCGCAGCGGACCCTCCGCTGAGACACAGACATGGAGTCCTTCAGAGTCAGTCGCTGACGGAGAGAACCTCTATGTGAGAGTAGTGTAATAGTAGTAATAAATGTGTAATAGATCTTTAATAGTAGTGTAAAATAATAGGGTACTGTGATATTGTATAAAAAATCTTAGGGCTTTTATTTTGTAAATATTGTTTGAGTCTTATTTTGTGGGTCAAAAGTCAGTTTCAAGACATGTAAGAGCACTCCACACTAATCAGAATTAGTACAAAGTAATCTACAGCTTCTATGGTAAACCTGAAGGCCTAAATCCATGTTCCAATAGAGTTGGAATGAACTCTAATGACCTCTGGCTCTCCTGAGAAGTGCAGGTGTGCCGTTGCTTGGCAACTAATGGCCGTGACTAATTTAGCGTGACTAATTTGTCTCTGACATGTCAGCCCCTTTGAAGCTCTAAATCCATCTCTGACCCCAAAAAGGGCTCCGAACAAATTGCCGCTGTTCGAAAACCGTGCGAGATATCGAAAAAATTCTTGAAGCGTCAGTGAGAGCCGGGTTTCGTCTTCGATCATGGAAAAGAACAACTCTCTACATATTTCACAGTCCGAGAACGAACGAGAGAAAAATGTCTTGTCACAATGTGCAGCTTCAGACTTTCTCAATGTTAAAGTATACGCTGCTCTTCTGAAATCTGCTCAAAATGTGTCTGATTTTTTGCAAACTCGAGTGCGCTGAGAGAAAACGGTGAGACATAGAGAAATTTCGAAAAGATCGTGTGAATGTCATCGGGCGTGGCTTTCACATGGCCGAAAATCAGTTCAGTAGAACGAAATATGTGACCGTGACGGCGAGTTAAAAAATATTTTGGGTTCTCAATAATCTTGGGTCTCACACTCTGACTAAACGGCAGTTACACTGAAAAATTTTTTAATTTTCAAATTTGAGGCAAACTTTGGGTCGCTCAGAGGCTTATTGTGAAAAAACCGTAACAGATATCAACATCCCGTCTTCACTTCTGAAAAGTGCTCGGATATTCCTACAAACTGAGATTTTAATGGTTTTTCTAAGTGAACGTATGATGACACAGTAAATCCTCAAAAAAGTGGATTTTTTGGATCGCTCCGAGATGTGAATGCATTCATTCCTATGGGATTTTTCGGCGTGGTTTTTCGCTAATTACGTCGCCATGGTAACTCCAATCGCTTATAAAAGTAATAGCACCCATCGTGGAATCGAGCCGCACGTTTTGATATATATATTGTGGGGGTGCATGCTACGGTACGACCCGCATTAACGCTGGACGGAAGAAAAATAAATAACTAGAAAATTTCAGGAAATTTAAACGGGGCCTGCCATGTGGTGCGTAATCAGTCACACACCCCCAATCAGAGGTTCTGTTGCCTAGCCTAGCATGCTAATGCCAAATTTAAAAAATAGCTAAAATGCTAACATGAGCTAGCATGCTAATGCTAACTAGCATGTTATCAACAGCCTCGAAGCAATGAGTAAAAAAAGTTAAGCAAAATTTAAAAATTAGCAAAAATGTTAACATGAGCTAGCATGCTAATGCTAACTAGCATGTTATCAACAGCCTCAAAGCAATGAGTAAAAAAGTTAAGCAAAATTCAAAAATTAGCAAAAATGCTAATACTAGTTAGCATGCTAATGCTAGCTAGCATGTTATTAAAAGCCTTGAAGCAATGAGTGAAAAAAGTTAAGCAAAATTCAAAAATTAGCTAAAATGCTAAAATTAGCTAGCATGCTAATGCTAACTAGCATGCTAATGCTAGCTAACATGTAATCATTAGCTGCAACATAATCACTACGAAAAGTTAAGAAATGTTGAAAAATTAGCTAAACTTCTAAAAGTAGCTAGCATGCTAATGCTAACTAGCATGCGCATGCTAACTAACATGTAATCATTAGCTGCAACGTAATAACAGTGAAAAGTTAAGAAAATTCAAAAAAATAGCTAAAATGCTAACATGAGCTAGCATGCTAATGCTAACTAGCATGCTAATGCTAGCTAACATGTTATCATTAGCATCAGAGGAATCAGCACGAAAAGTTAGTCAAAAACCCAAATTTAGCTAAAATGCTAAAAATAGCTAGCATGCTAATGCTAACTAGCTTAATAATGCTAAGTAGCATAATATTAGGTAAGGGGTGTGAATACTTTTCTATGTGTTAGAATACTCTCCTAAGTCAGATAGGCGGTCTCTTTTAAAAGCCCAGGCAGCAATGTGCTTAGAAATGAATGGACAATGTAATTGCTGAAGCATTATGGGAAATGTAGTTGTGGCCAGAACAAAGATTGTGCCTATTAAGTCAACTAACTTATAGACAGAAAGAGAGAGAGAGACAGGGACACAAAGTCCTTTAAGACCGCTCAATTCTCAGCTCCACAGTCACTGACAGAGAGACAGAGACGGGCAGACAGAGACAGACAGGGAGACAGAAAGAGACAGAGAAAGACTGACAAAGAGACAGAAAGAGAGACAGAGACAGACAGAGAGACGGACAGAGACAGACAGAGAGAAAGAGACAGACAAAGAGACAGAAAGAGAGACAGACAGAGAGAAAGAGACAGACAGAGTGAAAGAGACAGAGAGAAAGAGACAGACAGAGAGACAGACAGACAGACAACCCCTATGAATCTTCTATAGAAAATCTGAAGGCTTTTATTTTGAAGTGCTTGTTTGAGTCTTATTTTGAAAGTCCATCATGGATGTCAGTTAAGGCTGATTGAATATCATATGTATAATGAAATCCTCTGAAGGGTAATCCATTAATCTAACAGGCCTTAACTCCATGTCTAAATAGAGTTCTAATGACCTTAAGAGACCTTTTGTTCTCCTCAGAGGCCAGCTGTGCTGTTGCTAAGTAACAGCAAAGTCACAGGTGCATGTGTGTGTGACCCAATCAGCTGATCAGACAGTGTGGGTCAAAAGTCAATTTCAAGACATGTAAAGGCACTCCACACTAATCAGAATTACTGGAAATGAAGCTACAGCTACCCAAATGTCAGTTTCAAGACATGAACAAGCACTCCACACTAATCAGAATTAGTGGAAATGAAGCTACAGCTACCCAAATGTCAGTTTCAAGACATGAACAAGCACTCCACACTAATCAGAAAAAAAAGAGACAGAGAAAGGCAGAAAAGTTCTTTCAGACCGCTGCTTCCGCAGCGGACCCTCCGCTGAGAGACGGACATAGAGTCCTTCAGAGTCAGTCGCTGACGGAGAGAACCTCTATGTGAGAGTAGTGTAATAGTAGTAATAAATATGTAATAGATCTTTAATAGTAGTGTAATATAATAGGGTACTGTGATATTGTATAAAAAATCTTAGGGCTTTTATTTTGTAAATATTGTTTGAGTCTTATTTTGTGGGTCAAAAGTCAGGTTCAAGACATGTAAGAGCACTCCACACTAATCAGAATTACTAGAAACAAATCTACAGCTTCTATGGTAAACCTGAAGGCCTAAATCCATGTTCCAATAGAGTTGGAATGAACTCTAATGACCTCTGGCTCTCCTGAGAAGTGCAGGTGTGCCGTTGCTTGGCAACTAATGGCCGTGACTAATTTAGCGTGACTAATTTGTCTCTGACATGTCAGCCACTTTGAGGCTCTAAATCCATCTCTGACCCCAAAAACGGCTCCGAACAAATTGCCGCTGTTCGAAAACCGTGCGAGATATCGAAAAAATTCTTGAAGCGTCAGTGAGAGCCGGGTTTCGTCTTCGATCATGGAAAAGCACAACTCTCTACATATTTCACAGTCCGAGAACGAACGAGTTAAAAATGTCTTGTCACAAGGAGCAGCTTCAGAAACTGTCAGACTTGCTCAATGTTAAACAATAGGGGGATTTTCTGAAATCTGCTCAAAATGTGTCAGATTTTTTGCAAACTCGAGTGCGCTGAGAGAAAACGGTGAGACATAGAGAAATTTCGAAAAGATCGTGTGAATGTGGTCGGACGTGGCTTTCACATGGCCGAAAATCAGTTCAATAGAACGAAATATGTGACCGTGACGGCGAGTTAAAAAATAATTTGGGTTCTTGCTCGGACAAAGTCTCGCACTCTAACTTAACGGCAGTTACACTGAAAAATTTTTAAATTTTTAAATTTGAGGCAAACTTTGTGTCGCTCAAAGGCTCATTGTAAAAAAACCGTAACAGATATCAACATCCCGTCTTCACTTCTGAAAAGTGCTCGGATATTCCAACAAACTGAGATTTCAATGGTTTTTCTAAGTGAACGTATGATGACACAGTAAATCCTCAAAAAAGTGGATTTTTTGGATCGCTCCGACTCCTGACTCCATTCATTCCTATGGGATTTTTGGGCGTGGTTTTTGGCTAATTACGTCGCCATGGTAACTCCAATCGCTTATAAAAGTAATAGCACCCATCTCGAGATCGAGCCGCACGTTTTGATATATATATTGTGGGGGTGCATGCTACGGTACGACCCGCATTAAGGTGGACGGAAGAAAAATAAATAAATAAATAAATAATAAAGAGTCCAGTTTAGAGGTGTAGAATAATAGGTGCCTTGCCATGCAATTGCATGGGAGGCAGTGCATTGCATTGCTTCGCAATGCAATGCTCTGCTTCTCCCTGCATTGCATTGGCAGGCCCCTAATAATAAAGAGTCCAGTTTAGAGGTGTAGAATAATAGGTGCCTTGCCATGCAATTGCATGGGAGGCAGTGCATTGCATTGCTTCGCAATGCAATGCTCTGCTTCTCCCTGCATTGCATTGGCAGGCCCCTAACTAGAAAATTTCAGGAAATTTAAACGGGGCCTGCCACGTGGTGCGTAATCAGTCACACACCCCCAATCAGAGCTTCTGTTGCCTAGCCTAGCATGCTAATGCCAAATTTAAAAAATAGCTAAAATGCTAACATGAGCTAGCATGCTAATGCTAACTAGCATGTTATCAACAGCCTCGAAGCAATGAGTGAAAAAAGTTAAAAAAATTCAAAAATTAGCAAAAATGCTAACATGAGCTAGCATGCTAATGCTAACTTGCATGTTATCAATATCCTCGAAGTAATGAGTGAAAAAAGTTAAGCAAAATTCAAAAATTAGCAAAAATGCTAACATGAGCTAGCATGCTAATGCTAACTAGCATGTTATCAATATCCTCGAAGCAATGAGTAAAAAAGTTAAGCAAAATTCAAAAATTAGCAAAAATGCTAACATGAGCTAGCATGCTAATGCTAACTTGCATGTTATCAATATCCTCGAAGCAATGAGTAAAAAAGTTAAGCAAAATTCAAAAATTAGCAAAAATGCTAACATGAGCTAGCATGCTAATGCTAACTAGCATGCTAATGCTAGCTAACATGTAATCATTAGCTGCAACATAATCACTACGAAAAGTTAAGAAATGTTGAAAAATTAGCTAAAATTCTAAAATTAGCTAGCATGCTAATGCTAACTAGCATGCGCATGCTAGCTAACATGTAATCATTAGCTGCAACGTAATAACAGTGAAAAGTTAAGAAAATTCAAAAAAATAGCTAAAATGCTAAAATGAGCTAGCATGCTAATGCTAACTAGCATGCTAATGCTAGCTAACATGTAATCATTAGCTACAACGTAATCACTACGAAAAGTTAAGAAAATTTGAAAAATTAGCTAAAATGCTAACATGAGCTAGCATGCTAATGCTAACTAGCATGCTAATGCTAGCTAACATGTTATCATTAGCATCAGAGGAATCAGCACGAAAAGTTAGTCAAAAACCCAAATTTAGCTAAAATGCTAAAAATAGTTAGCATGCTAATGCTAACTAGCTTAATAATGCTAACTAGCATAATATTAGGTAAGGGGTGTGAATACTTTTCTATGTGTTGGAATACTCTCCTAAGTCAGATAAGCGGTCTGTTTTAAAAGCCCAAGCAGCAATGTGCTTAGAAATGAATGGACAATGTATTTGCTGAAGCATTATGGGAAATGGAGTTGTGGCCAGAACAAAGATTGTGCCTATTAAGTCAACTAACTTATAGACAGAAAGAGAGAGAGAGACAGGGACACAAAGTCCTTTAAGACCGCTCAATTCGCAGCTCGACAGTCACTGACAGAGAGACAGAGACGGGCAGACAGAGACAGACAGGGAGACAGAAAGAGAGACAGAGACAGACAGAGAGACAGAAAGAGACAGACAGAGAGACAGAAAGAGACAGACAGAGAGACAGAGACGGGCAGACAGAGACAGACAGGGAGACAGAAAGAGAGACAGAGACAGACAGAGAGACAGAAAGAGACAGAGAAAGACAGAAAGAGAGACAGAAAGAGAGAAAGAGACAGACAGAGAGAAAGACAGACAGACAGACAGAGACAGACAGACAGACAGACGGACGGACGGACGGACGGACGGACGGACGGACGGACGGACAGACAGACAGACAGGAGGGCAGACAGACTGCAGTAGTGTAAAACAATAAGCTGCTATGATCTTCTATAGAAAATCTGAGGGCTTTTATTTTGAAGAGCTTGTTTGAGTCTTATTTTGAAAGTCCATCATGGATGTCAGTTAAGGCTGATTGAATATCATATGTATAATGAAATTCTCTGAGGGGTAATCCATTAATCTAACAGGCCTTAACTCCATGTCTAAATAGAGTTCTAATGACCTTAAGAGACCTTTTGTTCTCCTCAGAGGCCAGCTGTGCTGTTGCTAAGTAACAGCAAAGTCACAGGTGCATGTGTGTGTGACCCAATCAGCTGATGCTCGGCTTACAGGCAGTCAGACAGACAGACAGCAAGACAGCAATAGTTTAAAACAATAGGGTCCTGTGATATTGTATTGAAGATCAGAGGGCTTTAATTTTGAAGAGATTGTTGAGTCTTATTTTGAAAGTCCAGCATGGATGTCAGTTGAGGCTGATTCAGTCTCTTTATTCATATGTTGCGCTACCACCAATGGTAATCAACTGTTCTATCAGACCTTAAATTCATGTCCATAGAGTGTTATGATGACCTTTAGTGACCTTTAATGAGCTGTTCTCCACAGAGCCTCAGACAGTGTGGGTCAAAAGTCAATTTCAAGACATGTAGGAGCACTCCACACTAATCAGAATCACTGGAAATGAAGCTACAGCTACCCAAATGTCAGTTTCAAGACATGTAAAGGCACTCCACACTAATCAGAATTACTGGAAATGAAGCTACAGCTACCCAAATGTCAGTTTCAAGACATGAACAAGCACCCCACACTAATCAGCAAAAAAAGAGACAGAGAAAGGCAGAAAAGTTCTTTCAGACCGCTGCTTCCGCAGCGGACCCTCAGCTGAGAGACAGACATGGAGTCCTTCAGAGTCAGTCGCTGGCTCATCTCCAAAGAGACAGGAGGTGCAGCTGCTGCTTAGAGGGACAGACAGACAGACAGACAGACAGACAGACAGACAGACAGACAGACAGACAGACAGAGAGACAGAGAGACAGACAGAAAGACAGAGACAGCGAGACAGTGTCCTATAGATGTGCTGCGTAAGCAGCCGACCAGCCGCTGACAGACAGAAAGACAGACAGGGAGACAGGGAGACAGGGAGACACAGACAGACAGCAGTAGTGTAAAAAAATATGCTGCTATGATATTCTATTGAAAATCTATGGGCTTTTATTTTGAAGAGCTTGTTTGACTCTTAATGTGAAAGTCCAACATGGATGTCAGTTAAGGCTGGCTGAGTATCGATCGTAATATATAGTTATTCTCCCATTAGTAATCCAGTTCTTTGAGGCCTTAAATTCATAAGCGTTTAGTTGACCTTTCGTGACCTTTAATGGGCTCATCTCCAAAGAGACAAGAGGTGCAGCTGCTGCTTAGAGGGACAGACAGACAGACAGACAGACAGACAGACAGACAGACAGACAGACAGACAGACAGACAGACAGACAGACAGACAGACAGACAGACTGCAGTAGTGTAAAACAATAAGCTGCTATGATCTTCTATAGAAAATCTGAGGGCTTTTATTTTGAAGAGCTTGTTTGAGTCTTATTTTGAAAGTCCATCATGGATGTCAGTTAAGGCTGATTGAATATCATATGTATAATGAAATCCTCTGAAGGGTAATCCATTAATCTAACAGGCCTTAACTCCATGTCTAAATAGAGTTCTAATGACCTTAAGAGACCTTTTGTTCTCCTCAGAGGCCAGCTGTGCTGTTGCTAAGTAACAGCAAAGTCACAGGTGCATGTGTGTGTGACCCAATCAGCTGATCAGACAGTGTGGGTCAAAAGTCACTTTCAAGACATGTATGAGCACTCCACACTAATCAGAATTACTGGAAATGAATCTACAGCTACCCAAATGTCAGTTTCAAGACATGTATGAGCACTCCACACTAATCAGAAAAAAAAGAGACAGAGAAAGGCAGAAAAGTTCTTTCAGACCGCTGCTTCCGCAGCGGACCCTCCGCTGAGACACAGACATGGAGTCCTTCAGAGTCAGTCGCTGACGGAGAGAACCTCTATGTGAGAGTAGTGTAATAGTAGTAATAAATGTGTAATAGATCTTTAATAGTAGTGTAAAATAATAGGGTACTGTGATATTGTATACAAAATCTTAGGGCTTTTATTTTGTAAATATTGTTTGAGTCTTATTTTGTGGGTCAAAAGTCAGTTTCAAGACATGTAAGAGCACTCCACACTAATCAGAATTAGTACAAAGTAATCTACAGCTTCTATGGTAAATCTGAAGGCCTAAATCCATGTTCCAATAGAGTTGGAATGAACTCTAATGACCTCTGGCTCTCCTGAGAAGTGCAGGTGTGCCGTTGCTTGGCAACTAATGGCCGTGACTAATTTAGCGTGACTAATTTGTCTCTGACATGTCAGCCACTTTGAAGCTCTAAATCCATCTCTGACCCCAAAAAGGCTTCCGAACAAATTGCTGCTGTTCAAAAACCGTGCGATGTATCGAAAAAATTCTTGAAGCGTCAGTGAGAGCCGGGTTTCGCCTTCGATCATGGAAAAGCACAACTCTCTACATATTTCAGAGTCCGAGAACAAACGAGTTAAAAATGTCTTGTCACAAGCCCCAGCTTCAGAAACTGTCAGACTTGCTCAATGTTAAACAATAGGGGGATTTTCTGAAATCTGCTCAAAATGTGTCTGATTTTTTGCAAACGAAAGTCCGCTGAGAGAAAACGGTGAGACATAGAGAAATTTTGAAAAGATCGTGTGAATGTCATCGGGCGTGGCTTTCACATGGGCGAAAATCAGTTCAGTAGAAG
>OY747714.1:52883040-53070040 GCA_963556495.2 Valencia hispanica | reverse complement strand
GACAGACATGGAGTCCTTCAGAGTCAGTCGCTGGCTCATCTCCAAAGAGACAGGAGGTGCAGCTGCTGCTTAGAGGGACAGACAGACAGACAGACAGACAGACAGACAGACAGACAGACAGACAGACAGACAGACAGACAGACAGAGAGACAGAGAGACAGACAGAAAGACAGAGACAGCGAGACAGTGTCCTATAGATGTGCTGCGTAAGCAGCCGACCAGCCGCTGACAGACAGAAAGACAGACAGGGAGACAGGGAGACAGGGAGACACAGACAGACAGCAGTAGTGTAAAAAAATATGCTGCTATGATATTCTATTGAAAATCTATGGGCTTTTATTTTGAAGAGCTTGTTTGACTCTTAATGTGAAAGTCCAACATGGATGTCAGTTAAGGCTGGCTGAGTATCGATCGTAATATATAGTTATTCTCCCATTAGTAATCCAGTTCTTTGAGGCCTTAAATTCATAAGCGTTTAGTTGACCTTTCGTGACCTTTAATGGGCTCCTCTCCAAAGAGACAGGAGGAGCAGCTGCTGCTTAGAGGGACAGACAGATAGACAGACAGAAAGACAGACAGAAAGAGAAAGGGACACAAAGTCCTTTAGGACCGCTCAATTCGCAGCTCGACAGTCGCTGACAGAGAGACAGAGACAGACAGGAAAGTTCTAAGAAAGCGCTGCTTCCGCAGCGCAGCTGCCACTTACAGAACGTCACACAGACAGCTGATGTCTCAGTTCTTTCAGACCCTCTGCTGAGAGACAGACATGGAGTCCTTCAGAGTCAGTCGCTGACGGAGAGAACCTCTATGTGAGAGTAGTGTAATAGTAGTAATAAATGTGTAATAGATCTTTAATAGTAGTGTAAAATAATAGGGTACTGTGATATTGTATACAAAATCTTAGGGCTTTTATTTTGTAAATATTGTTTGAGTCTTATTTTGTGGGTCAAAAGTCAGTTTCAAGACATGTAAGAGCACTCCACACTAATCAGAATTAGTACAAAGTAATCTACAGCTCCTATGGTAAACCTGAAGGCCTAAATCCATGTTCAAATAGAGTTGGAATGAACTCTAATGACCTCTGGCTCTCCTGAGAAGTGCAGGTGTGCCGTTGCTTGGCAACTAATGGCCGTGACTAATTTAGCGTGACTAATTTGTCTCTGACATGTCAGCCACTTTGAAGCTCTAAATCCATCTCTGACCCCAAAAAGGCTTCCGAACAAATTGCCGCTGTTCAAAAACCGTGCGATGTATTGAAAAAATTCTTGAAGCGTCAGTGACAGCCGGGTTTCGTCTTCGATCATGGAAAAGCACAACTCTCTACATATTTCACAGTCCAAGAACGAACGAGAGAAAAATGTCTTGTCACAAGCCCCAGCTTCAGAAATTGGCAGACTTGCTCAATGTTAAACAATAGGGGGATTTTCTGAAATCTGCTCAAAATGTGTCTGATTTTTTGCAAACGAAAGTCCGCTGAGAGAAAACGGTGAGACATAGAGAAATTTTGAAAAGATCGTGTGAATGTCATCGGGCGTGGCTTTCACATGGGCGAAAATCAGTTCAGTAGAAGGAAATATGTGACCGTGACGACGAGTTAAAAAATAATTTGGGTTCCAGCTCGGACAAAGTCTCGCACTCTAACTTAACGGCAGTTACACTGAAAAATTTTTAAATTTTTAAATTTGAGGCAAACTTTGGGTCGCTCAGAGGCTCATTGTGAAAAAACCGTAACAGATATCAACATCCCGTCTTCACTTCTGAAAAGTGCTCGGATATTCCTACAAACTGAGATTTTAATGGTTTTTCTAAGTGAACGTATGATGACACAGTAAATCCTCAAAAAAGTGGATTTTTTTGATCGCTCCGACACCGGACTCCATTCATTCCTATGGGATTTTTGGGCGTGGTTTTTCGCTAATTACGTCGCCATGGTAACTCCAATCGCTTATAAAAGTAATAGCACCCATCTCGAGATCGAGCCGCACGTTTTGATATATATATTGTGGGGGTGCATGCTACGGTACGACCCGCATTAAGGTGGACGGAAGAAAAATAAATAAATAAACTAGAAAATTTCAGGAAATTTAAACGGGGCCTGCCACGTGGTGCGTAATCAGTCACACACCCCCAATCAGAGGTTCTGTTGCCTAGCCCAGCATCCTAATGCTAGCTAACATGTTATCAATAGGTTCGAAGCAATAAGTAGAAAAAGTTGGGACAAATTAAAAAATTTGCAAAAATGCTAACTTGAGCTAGCATGCTAATGCTAACTAGCATGTTATCAATATCCTCGAAGCAATGAGTGGAAAAAGTTAAGCAAAATTCTAAAATTAGCACAAATGCTAACATGAGCTAGCATGCTAATGCTAACTAGCATATGCATGCTAGCTAACATGTAATCATTAGCTGCAACGTAATAACAGGGAAAAGTTAAGAAAATTCAAAAAAATAGCTAAAATGCTAAAATGAGCTAGCATGCTAATGCTAACTAGCATGCTAATGCTAGCTAACATGTAATTATTAGCTACAACGTAATCACTACGAAAAGTTAAGAAAATTTGAAAAATTAGCAAAAATGCTAACATGAGCTAGCATGCTAATGCTAACTAGCATGCTAATGCTAGCTAACATGTAATCATTAGCTTCAACGTAATCACTACGAAAAGTTAAGAAA
Source organism: Valencia hispanica (assembly GCA_963556495.2). Classification (NCBI taxonomy): domain Eukaryota; kingdom Metazoa; phylum Chordata; class Actinopteri; order Cyprinodontiformes; family Valenciidae; genus Valencia; species Valencia hispanica. Next base: position 53,067,366 of record OY747714.1, on the reverse strand, counting down.
TGTTGAAAAATTAGCTAAAATTCTAAAATGAGCTAGCATGCTAATGCTAACTAGCATGCGCATGCTAGCTAACATGTAATCATTAGCTGCAACGTAATAACAGTGAAAAGTTAAGAAAATTCAAAAAAATAGTTAAAATGCTAAAATGAGCTAGCATGCTAATGCTAACTAGCATGCTAATGCTAGCTAACATGTAATCATTAGCTACAATGTAATCACTATGAAAAGTTAAGAAAATTAGAAAAATTAGCTAAAATGCTAACATGAGCTAGCATGCTAATGCTAACTAGCATGCTAATGCTAGCTAACATGTTATCATTAGCATCAGAGGAATCAGCACGAAAAGTTAGTCAAAAACCCAAATTTAGCAAAAATGCTAAAAATAGCTAGCATGCTAATGCTAACTAGCTTAAAAATGCTAAGTAGCATAATATTAGGTAAGGGGTGTGAATACTTTTCTATGTGTTGGAATACTCTCCTAAGTCAGATAAGCGGTCTGTTTTAAAAGCCCAGGCAGCAATGTGCTTAGAAATGAATGGACAATGTATTTGCTGAAGCATTATGGGAAATGGAGTTGTGGGCAGAACAAAGAATGTGCCTATTAAGTAAACTAACTTATAGACAGAAAGAGAGAGAGAGACAGGGACACAAAGTCCCTTAAGACCGCTCAATTCGCAGCTCCACAGTCACTGACAGAGAGACAGAGACGGGCAGACAGAGACAGACAGGGAGACAGAAAGAGACAGAGAAAGACAGAGAGACGGAAAGAGAGACAGAGACTGACAGAGAGACGGACAGAGAGACAGAGACAGACAGAGAGACGGAAAGAGAGACAGAGACAGACAGAGAGACGGACAGAGAGACAGAGACAGACAGAGAGACAGAGACGGGCAGACAGAGACAGACAGGGAGACAGAAAGAGACAGAGAAAGACAGACAAAGAGACAGAAAGAGAGACGGTGACGGACAGACAGAGACAGACAGGGAGACAGAAAGAGAGACAGAGATGGACAGAGAGACAGAGACGGGCAGACAGAGACAGACAGGGAGACAGAAAGAGAGACAGAGACAGACAGAGAGACGGACAGAGACAGAAAGAGAGACAGACAGAGACAAAGAAAGAGACAGAAAGAGAGACAGACAGAGAGAAAGAGACAGACAGAGAGACAGACAGACATACAGACAACCCCTATGAATCTTCTATAGAAAATCTGAGGGCTTTTATTTTGAAGAGCTTGTTTGAGTCTTATTTTGAAAGTCCATCATGGATGTCAGTTAAGGCTGATTGAATATCATATGTATAATGAAATCCTCTGAAGGGTAATCCATTAATCTAACAGGCCTTAACTCCATGTCTAAATAGAGTTCTAATGACCTTAAGTGACCTTTTGTTCTCCTCAGAGGCCAGCTGTCCTGTTGCTAAGTAACAGCAAAGTCACAGGTGCATGTGTGTGTGACCCAATCAGCTGATCAGACAGTGTGGGTCAAAAGTCAATTTCAAGACATGTATGAGCACTCCACACTAATCAGAATTACTGGAAATGAATCTACAGCTACCCAAATGTCAGTTTCAAGACATGTATGAGCACTCCACACTAATCAGAATTAGTGGAAATTAAGCTACAGCTACCCAAATGTCAGTTTCAAGACATGTATGAGCACTCCACACTAATCAGAATTAGTGGAAATTAAGCTACAGCTACCCAAATGTCAGTTTCAAGACATGTATGAGCACTCCACACTAATCAGAATTACTGGAAATGAATCTATAGCTACCCAAATGTCAGTTTCAAGACATGTATGAGCACTCCACACTAATCAGAATTACTGGAAATGAATCTACAGCTACCCAAATGTCAGTTTCAAGACATGTATGAGCACTCCACACTAATCAGAATTACTGGAAATGAAGCTACAGCTACCCAAATGTCAGTTTCAAGACATGAACAAGCACTCCACACTAATCAGAAAAAAAAGAGACAGAGAAAGGCAGAAAAGTTCTTTCAGACCGCTGCTTCCGCAGCGGACCCTCTGCTGAGAGACAGACATGGAGTCCTTCAGAGTCAGTCGCTGACGGAGAGAACCTCTATGTGAGAGTAGTGTAATAGTAGTAATAAATGTGTAATAGATCTTTAATAGTAGTGTAAAACAATAGGGTACTGTGATATTGTATTAAAAATCTTAGGGCTTTTATTTTGTAAATATTGTTTGAGTCTTATTTTGTGGGTCAAAGTTAATTTCAAGTTATGTAAGAGCACTCCACACTAATCAGAATTAGTACAAAGTAATCTATAGCTTCTATGGTAAACCTGAAGGCCTAAATCCATGTTCCAATAGAGTTGGAATGAACTCTAATGACCTCTGGCTCTCCTGAGAAGTGCAGGTGTGCCGTTGCTTGGCAACTAATGGCCGTGACTAATTTAGCGTGACTAATTTGTCTCTGACATGTCAGCCACTTTGAAGCTCTAAATCCATCTCTGACCCCAAAAAGGCTTCCGAACAAATTGCCGCTGTTCGAAAACCGTGCGATGTATCGAAAAAATTCTTGAAGCGTCAGTGACAGCCGGGTTTCGTCGTCGATCATGGAAAAGCACAACTCTCTACATATTTCACAGTCCAAGAACGAACGAGTTAAAAATGTCTTGTCACAAGGAGCAGCTTCAGAAACTGTCAGACTTGCTCAATGTTAAACAATAGGGGGATTTTCTGAAATCTGCTCAAAATGTGTCAGATTTTTTGCAAACGAAAGTCCGCTGAGAGAAAACGGTGAGACATAGAGAAATTTCGAAAAGATCGTGTGAATGTGGTCGGACGTGGCTTTCACATGGCTGAAAATCAGTTCAATAGAACGAAATATGTGACCGTGACGGCGAGTTAAAAAATAATTTGGGTTCGTGCTCGGACAAAGTCTCGCACTCTAACTTAACGGCAGTTACACTGAAAAATTTTTACATTTTTAAATTTGAGGCAAACTTTGTGTCGCTCAAAGGCTCATTGTAAAAAAACCGTAACAGATATCAACATCCCGTCTTCACTTCTGAAAAGTGCTCGGATATTCCAACAAACTGAGATTTCAATGGTTTTTCTAAGTGAACGTATGATGACACAGTAAATCCTCAAAAAAGTGGATTTTTTGGATCGCTCCGACTCCTGACTCCATTCATTCCTATGGGATTTTTGGGCGTGGTTTTTGGCTAATTACGTCGCCATGGTAACTCCAATCGCTTATAAAAGTAATAGCACCCATCTCGAGATCGAGCCGCACGTTTTGATATATATATTGTGGGGGTGCATGCTACGGTACGACCCGCATTAAGGTGGACGGAAGAAAAATAAATAAATAAATAATAAAGAGTCCAGTTTAGAGGTGTAGAATAATAGGTGCCTTGCCATGCAATTGCATGGGAGGCAGTGCATTGCATTGCTTCGCAATGCAATGCTCTGCTTCTCCCTGCATTGCATTGGCAGGCCCCTAACTAGAAAATTTCAGGAAATTTAAACGGGGCCTGCCACGTGGTGCGTAATCAGTCACACACCCCCAATCAGAGCTTCTGTTGCCTAGCCTAGCATGCTAATGCCAAATTTAAAAAATAGCTAAAATGCTAACATGAGCTAGCTATCAATAGGTTCGAAGCAATAAGTAGAAAAAGTTGGGATAAATTAAAAAATTTGCAAAAATGCTAACATGAGCTAGCATGCTAATGCTAACTAGCATGTTATCAATATCCTCGAAGCAATGAGTGAAAAAAGTTAAGCAAAATTCAAAAATTAGCAAAAATGCTAACATGAGCTAGCATGCTAATGCTAACCAGCATGCGCATGCTAGCTAACATGTAATCATTAGCTGCAACGTAATAACAGTGAAAAGTTAAGAAAATTCAAAAAAACAGCTAAAATGCTAAAATGAGCTAGCATGCTAATGCTAACTAGCATGCTAATGCTAGCTAACATGTAATCATTAGCTACAACGTAATCACTACGAAAAGTTAAGAAAATTTGAAAAATTTGTAAGAATGCTAACATGAGCTAGCATGCTAATGCTAACTAGCATGCTAATGCTAGCTAACATGTAATCATTAGCTGCAACATAATCACTACGAAAAGTTAAGAAATGTTGAAAAATTAACTAAAATTCTAAAATTAGCTAGCATGCTAATGCTAACTAGCATGCGCATGCTAGCTAACATGTAATCATTAGCTGCAACGTAATAACAGTGAAAAGTTAAGAAAATTCAAAAAAATAGCTAAAATGCTAAAATGAGCTAGCATGCTAATGCTAACTAGCATGCTAATGCTAGCTAACATGTAATCATTAGCTACAACGTAATCACTACGAACAGTTAAGAAAATTTGAAAAATTAGCAAAAATGCTAACATGAGCTAGCATGCTAATGCTAACTAGCATGCTAATGCTAGCTAACATGTTATCATTAGCATCAGAGGAATCAGCACGAAAAGTTAGTCAAAAACCCAAATTTAGCTAAAATGCTAAAAATAGCTAGCATGCTAATGCTAACTAGCTTAATAATGCTAAGTAGCATAATATTAGGTAAGGGGTGTGAATACTTTTCTATGTGTTAGAATACTCTCCTAAGTCAGATAAGCGGTCTGTTTTAAAAGCCCAGGCAGCAATGTGCTTAGAAATGAATGGACAATGTATTTGCTGAAGCATTATGGGAAATGGAGTTGTGGCCAGAACAAAGATTGTGCCTATTAAGTCAACTAACTTATAGAAAGAAAGAGAGAGAGAGACAGGGACACAAAGTCCTTTAAGACCGCTCAATTCGCAGCTCGACAGTCACTGACAGAGAGACAGAGACGGGCAGACACGCGCAGAGACAGACAGGGAGACAGAAAGAGACAGAGAAAGACAGACAAAGAGACAGAAAGAGAGACAGAAAGAGACAGACAGAGAGACAGAGACGGGCAGACAGAGACAGACAGGGAGACAGAAAGAGAGACAGAGACAGACAGAGAGACAGAAAGAGACAGAGAAAGACAGAAAGAGAGACAGAAAGAGAGAAAGAGACAGACAGAGAGAAAGACAGACAGACAGACAGAGACAGACAGACAGACGGACGGACGGACGGACGGACGGACGGACGGACGGACGGACGGACGGACAGACAGACAGGAGGGCAGACAGACTGCAGTAGTGTAAAACAATAAGCTGCTATGATCTTCTATAGAAAATCTGAGGGCTTTTATTTTGAAGAGCTTGTTTGAGTCTTATTTTGAAAGTCCATCATGGATGTCAGTTAAGGCTGATTGAATATCATATGTATAATGAAATCCTCTGAAGGGTAATCCATTAATCTAACAGGCCTTAACTCCATGTCTAAATAGAGTTCTAATGACCTTAAGAGACCTTTTGTTCTCCTCAGAGGCCAGCTGTGCTGTTGCTAAGTAACAGCAAAGTCACAGGTGCATGTGTGTGTGACCCAATCAGCTGATCAGACAGTGTGGGTCAAAAGTCACTTTCAAGACATGTATGAGCACTCCACACTAATCAGAATTACTGGAAATGAATCTACAGCTACCCAAATGTCAGTTTCAAGACATGTATGAGCACTCCACACTAATCAGAAAAAAAAGAGACAGAGAAAGGCAGAAAAGTTCTTTCAGACCGCTGCTTCCGCAGCGGACCCTCCGCTGAGAGACAGACATAGAGTCCTTCAGAGTCAGTCGCTGACGGAGAGAACCTCTATGTGAGAGTAGTGTAATAGTAGTAATAAATGTGTAACAGATCTTTAATAGTAGTGTAAAATAATAGGGTACTGTGATATTGTATACAAAATCTTAGGGCTTTTATTTTGTAAATATTGTTTGAGTCTTATTTTGTGGGTCAAAAGTCAGTTTCAAGACATGTAAGAGCACTCCACACTAATCAGAATTAGTATAAAGTAATCTACAGCTTCTATGGTAAACCTGAAGGCCTAAATCCATGTTCAAATAGAGTTGGAATGAACTCTAATGACCTCTGGCTCTCCTGAGAAGTGCAGGTGTGCCGTTGCTTGGCAACTAATGGCCGTGACTAATTTAGCGTGACTAATTTGTCTCTGACATGTCAGCCACTTTGAAGCTCTAAATCCATCTCTGACCCCAAAAAGGCTTCCGAACAAATTGCCGCTGTTCAAAAACCGTGCGATGTATCGAAAAAATTCTTGAAGCGTCAGTGAGAGCCGGGTTTCGCCTTCGATCATGGAAAAGCACAACTCTCTACATATTTCACAGTCCGAGAACGAACGAGTTAAAAATGTCTTGTCACAAGCCCCAGCTTCAGAAACTGTCAGACTTGCTCAATGTTAAACAATAGGGGGATTTTCTGAAATCTGCTCAAAATGTGTCTGATTTTTTGCAAACGAAAGTCCGCTGAGAGAAAACGGTGAGACATAGAGAAATTTTGAAAAGATCGTGTGAATGTCATCGGGCGTGGCTTTCACATGGGCGAAAATCAGTTCAGTAGAAGGAAATATGTGACCGTGACGACGAGTTAAAAAATAATTTGGGTTCCAGCTCGGACAAAGTCTCGCACTCTAACTTAACGGCAGTTACACTGAAAAATTTTTAAATTTTTAAATTTGAGGCAAACTTTGCGTCGCTCAGAGGCTCATTGTGAAAAAACCGTAACAGATATCAACATCCCGTCTTCACTTCTGAAAAGTGCTCGGATATTCCTACAAACTGAGATTTTAATGGTTTTTCTAAGTGAACGTATGATGACACAGTAAATCCTCAAAAAAGTGGATTTTTTTGATCGCTCCGACACCGGACTCCATTCATTCCTATGGGATTTTTGGGCGTGGTTTTTCGCTAATTACGTCGCCATGGTAACTCCAATCGCTTATAAAAGTAATAGCACCCATCTCGAGATCGAGCCGCACGTTTTGATATATATATTGTGGGGGTGCATGCTACGGTACGACCCGCATTAAGGTGGACGGAAGAAAAATAAATAAATAAACTAGAAAATTTCAGGAAATTTAAACGGGGCCTGCCACGTGGTGCGTAATCAGTCACACACCCCCAATCTAACATGTTATCAATAGGTTCGAAGCAATAAGTAGAAAAAGTTGGGACAAATTTAAAAAATGCTTAAATGCTAACATGAGCTAGCATGCTAATGCTAACTAGCATGTTATCAATAGCCTCGAAGCAATGAGTAAAAAAAGGTTAAGCAAAATTAAAAAATTAGCAAAAATGCTAACATGAGCTAGCATGCTAATGCTAGCCAACATGTAATCATTAGCCTCAACGTAATCACTACGAAAAGTTACGAAATTTAAAAAAAAATGCTAAAATGCTAACATGAGCTAGCATGCTAATGCTAACTAGCATGCGCATGCTAGCTAACATGGAATCATTAGCTACAACGTAATCACTACGAAAAGTTAAGAAAATTAGAAAAATTAGCTAAAATGCTAACATGAGCTAGCATGCTAATGCTAACTAGCATGCGTATGCTAGCTAACATGTAATCATTAGCTACAACGTAATCACTACGAAAAGTTAAGAAAATTTGAAAAATTAGCTAAAATGCTAACATGAGCTAGCATGCTAATGCTAACTAGCATGCTAATGCTAGCTAACATGTAATCATTAGCTACAACGTAATCACTACAAAAAGTTACGAAAATGTCAAAAATTAGCTAAAATGCTAGCATGAGCTAGCATGCTAATGCTAACTAGCATGCGCATGCTAGCTAACATGTAATCATTAGCATCAGAGGAATCAGCACGAAAAGTTAGTCAAAAACCCAAATTTAGCTAAAATGCTAAAAATAGCTAGCATGCTAATGCTAACTAGCTTAATAATGCTAAGTAGCATAATATTAGGTAAGGGGTGTGAATACTTTTCTATGTGTTGGAATACTCTCCTAAGTCAGATAAGCGGTCTGTTTTAAAAGCCCAGGCAGCAATGTGCTTAGAAATGAATGGACAATGTATTTGCTGAAGCATTATGGGAAATGGAGTTGTGGCCAGAACAAAGAATGTGCCTATTAAGTCAACTAACTTATAGATAGAAAGAGAGAGAGAGACAGGGACACAAAGTCCTTTAAGACCGCTCAATTCGCAGCTCCACAGTCACTGACAGAGAGACAGAGACGGGCAGACAGAGACAGACAGGGAGACAGAAAGAGACAGAGAAAGACAGACAAAGAGACAGAAAGAGAGACAGACAGAGAGACGGACAGAGACAGAGAAAGACAGACAAAGAGACAGACAGAGAGACGGACAGAGACAGACAGAGAGAAAGAGACAGACAGAGAGACAGAAAGAGACAGAGAAAGACAGACAAAGAGACAGAAAGAGAGACAGACAGACAGAGAGAAAGAGACAGACAGAGAGACAGACAGAGACAGACAGAGTAAAAGAGACAGACAGAGAGATGGACAGAGACAGACAGAGTGAAAGAGACAGACAGAGAGATGGACAGAGACAGACAGAGAGACAGACAGACAGACAACCCCTATGAATCGTCTATAGAAAATCTGAAGGCTTTTATTTTGAAGAGCTTGTTTGAGTCTTATTTTGAAAGTCCATCATGGATGTCAGTTAAGGCTGATTGAATATCATATGTATAATGAAATCCTCTGAAGGGTAATCCATTAATCTAACAGGCCTTAACTCCATGTCTAAATAGAGTTCTAATGACCTTAAGTGACCTTTTGTTCTCCTCAGAGGCCAGCTGTGCTGTTGCTAAGTAACAGCAAAGTCACAGGTGCATGTGTGTGTGACCCAATCAGCTGATGCTCGGCTTACAGGCAGTCAGACAGACAGACAGAAACACAGCAATAGTTTAAAACAATAGGGTTCTGTGATATTGTATTGAACAGTGTGGGTCAAAAGTCAATTTCAAGACATGTATGAGCACTCCACACTAATCAGAATGAATAGAAAGTAATCTACAGCTTCCCAAATGTCAGTTTCAAGACATGAACAAGCACTCCACACTAATCAGAGAAAAAAGAGACAGAGAAAGGCAGAAAAGTTCTTTCAGACCGCTGCTTCCGCAGCGGACCCTCCGCTGAGACACAGACATGGAGTCCTTCAGAGTCAGTCGCTGGCTCATCTCCAAAGAGATAGGAGGTGCAGCTGCTGCTTAGAGGGAAAGACAGACAGACAGACAGACAGACAGACAGACAGACAGACAGACAGACAGACAGACAGACAGACAGACAGACAGACAGACAGACAGACAGGAGGGCAGACAGACTGCAGTAGTGTAAAACAATAAGCTGCTATGATCTTCTATAGAAAATCTGAGAGCTTTTATTTTGAAGAGATTATTTGAGTCTTATTTTGAAAGTCCAGCATGGATGTCAGTTGAGGCTGATTCAGTCTCTTTATTCATATGTTGCGCAACCACCAATGGTAATCAACTGTTCTATCAGACCTTAAATTCATGTCCATAGAGTGTTATGATGACCTTTAGTGACCTTTAATGAGCTTTCTCCTCAGAGGCCAGCTGTGCTGTTGCTCAGTAACAGCAAAGTCACAGGTGCATGTGTGTGTGACCCAATCAGCTGATCAGACAGAGTGGGTCAAAAGTCAATTTCAAGACATGTATGAGCACTCCACACTAATCAGAATTACTGGAAATGAATCTACAGCTACCCAAATGTCAGTTTCAAGACATGTATGAGCACTCCACACTAATCAGAAAAAAAAGAGACAGAGAAAGGCAGAAAAGTTCTTTCAGACTGCTGCTTCCGCAGCGGACCCTCCGCTGAGACACAGACATGGAGTCCTTCAGAGTCAGTCGCTGACGGAGAGAACCTCTATGTGAGAGTAGTGTAATAGTAGTAATAAATGTGTAATAGATCTTTAATAGTAGTGTAAAATAATAGGGTACTGTGATATTGTATACAAAATCTTAGGGCTTTTATTTTGTAAATATTGTTTGAGTCTTATTTTGTGGGTCATTAGTCAGTTTCAAGACATGTAAGAGCACTCCACACTAATCAGAATTAGTACAAAGTAATCTACAGCTTCTATGGTAAACCTGAAGGCCTAAATCCATGTTCCAATATAGTTGGAATGAACTCTAATGACCTCTGGCTCTCCTGAGAAGTGCAGGTGTGCCGTTGCTTGGCAACTAATGGCCGTGACTAATTTAGCATGACTAATTTGTCTCTGACATGTCAGCCACTTTGAAGCTCTAAATCCATCTCTGACCCCAAAAAGGCTTCCGAACAAATTGCCGCTGTTCAAAAACCGTGCGATGTATCGAAAAAATTCTTGAAGCGTCAGTGAGAGCCGGGTTTCGTCTTCGATCATGGAAAAGCACAACTCTCTACATATTTCAGAGTCCGAGAACAAACGAGTTAAAAATGTCTTGTCACAAGCCCCAGCTTCAGAAACTGTCAGACTTGCTCAATGTTAAACAATAGGGGGATTTTCTGAAATCTGCTCAAAATGTGTCTGATTTTTTGCAAACGAAAGTCCGCTGAGAGAAAACGGTGAGACATAGAGAAATTTTGAAAAGATCGTGTGAATGTCATCGGGCGTGGCTTTCACATGGGCGAAAATCAGTTCAGTAGAAGGAAATATGTGACCGTGACGGCGAGTTAAAAAATATTTTGGGTTCTCAATAATCTTGGGTCTCGCACTCTAACGAAACGGCAGTTACACTGAAAAATTTTTAAATTTTCAAATTTGAGGCAAACTTTGGGTCGCTCAGAGGCTTATTGTGAAAAAACCGTAACAGATATCAACATCCCGTCTTCACTTCTGAAAAGTGCTCGGATATTCCTACAAACTGAGATTTTAATGGTTTTTCTAAGTGAACGTATGATGACACAGTAAATCCTCAAAAAAGTGGATTTTTTTGATCGCTCCGACACCGGACTCCATTCATTCCTATGGGATTTTTGGGCGTGGTTTTTCGCTAATTACGTCGCCATGGTAACTCCAATCGCTTATAAAAGTAATAGCACCCATCGTGGAGATCGAGCCGCACGTTTTGATATATATATTGTGGGGGTGCATGCTACGGTACGACCCGCATTAACGCTGGACGGAAGAAAAATAAATAATAATAAATAAGCCGTTTAGAGGTAGATAAAGATGTTGCCAGTTTAGAGGTGTATTGAAGGCCCCTAATAGAGGTGCCTTGGTGCCTTGCCATGCAATTGCATGGGAGGCAGTGCATTGCATTGCTTCGCAATGCAATGCTCTGCTTCTCCCTGCATTGCATTGGCAGGCCCCTAACTAGAAAATTTCAGGAAATTTAAACGGGGCCTGCCACGTGGTGCGTAATCAGTCACGCACCCCCAATAAGAGGTTATGCCTCCTAGCCTAGCATACTAATGCTAGCTAACATGTTATCAATAGGTTCGAAGGAATAAGTAGAAAAAGTTGGGACAAATTAAAAAATTTGCTAAAATGCTAACATGAGCTAGCATGCTAATGCTAACTAGCATGTTATCAATATCCTCGAAGCAATGAGTGAAAAAAGTTAAGCAAAATTCAAAAATTAGCAAAAATGCTAGCATGAGCTAGCATGCTAATGCTAACTAGCATGTTATCAATATCCTCGAAGCAATGAGTGAAAAAAGTTAAGCAAAATTCAAAAATTAGCAAAAATGCTAACATGAGCTAGCATGCTAATGCTAACTAGCATGTTATCAATAGTCCTCGAAGCAATGAGTGAAAAAAGTTAAGCAAAATTCAAAAATTAGCAAAAATGCTAACATGAGCTAGCATGCTAATGCTAACTAGCATGCTAATGCTAGCTAAAATGTTAAACATAGCCTTGAAACATAATCACTACGAAAAGTTAAGAAATGTTGAAAAATTAGCTAAAATTCTAAAATTAGCTAGCATGCTAATGCTAACTAGCATGCGCATGCTAGCTAACATGTAATCATTAGCTGCAACGTAATAACAGTGAAAAGTTAAGAAAATTTAAGAAAATAGCTAAAATGCTAAAATGAGCTAGCATGCTAATGCTAACTAGCATGCTAATGCTAGCTAACATGTAATCATTCCCTAGAACGTAATCACTACGAAAAGTTAAGAAAATTTGAAAAATTAGCACAAATGCTAACATGAGCTAGCATGCTAATGCTAACTAGCATGCTAATGCTAGCTAACATGTAATCATTAGCTACAACGTAATCACTACGAAAAGTTAAGAAAATTTGAAAAATTAGCTAAAATGCTAACATGAGCTAGCATGCTAATGCTAACTAGCATGCTAATGCTATCTAACATGTTATCATTAGCATCAGAGGAATCAGCACGAAAAGTTAGTCAAAAACCCAAATTTAGCTAAAATGCTAAAAATAGCTAGCATGCTAATGCTAACTAGCTTAATAATGCTAAGTAGCATAATATTAGGTAAGGGGTGTGAATACTTTTCTATGTGTTAGAATACTCTCCTAAGTCAGATAAGCGGTCTGTTTTAAAAGCCCAGGCAACAATGTGCTTAGAAATGAATGGACAATGTCATTGCTGAAGCATTATGGGAAATGGAGTTGTGGCCAGAACAAAGAATGTGCCTATTAAGTCAACTAACTTATAGACAGAAAGAGAGAGAGAGACAGGGACACAAAGTCCTTTAAGACCGCTCAATTCGCAGCTCGACAGTCGCTGACAGAGAAACAGAGACGGGCAGAAAAGTTCTTTCAGACCGCTGCTTCCGCAGCGGACCCTCCGCTGAGACACAGACATGGAGTCCTTCAGAGTCAGTCGCTGGCTCATCTCCAAAGAGACAGGAGGTGCAGCTGCTGCTTAGAGGGACAGACAGACAGACAGACAGACAGACAGACAGACAGACAGACAGACAGACAGACAGACAGACAGACAGACACAGACAGGAGGGACAGAGACACAAAGAGAGACAGACAGAGACAAAGAAAGAGACAGAAAGAGAGACAGACAGAGAGAAAGAGACAGACAGAGAGACAGACAGACAGACAGACAGACAACCCCTATGAATCTTCTATAGAAAATCTGAGGGCTATTTTTTTGAAGAGCTTGTTTGAGTCTTATTTTGAAAGTCCATCATGGATGTCAGTTAAGGCTGATTGAATATCATATGTATAATGAAATCCTCTGAAGGGTAATCCATTAATCTAACAGGCCTTAACTCCATGTCTAAATAGAGTTCTAATGACCTTAAGAGACCTTTTGTTCTCCTCAGAGGCCAGCTGTGCTGTTGCTAAGTAACAGCAAAGTCACAGGTGCATGTGTGTGTGACCCAATCAGCTGATCAGACAGTGTGGGTCAAAAGTCACTTTCAAGACATGTATGAGCACTCCACACTAATCAGAATTACTGGAAATGAATCTACAGCTACCCAAATGTCAGTTTCAAGACATGTATGAGCACTCCACACTAATCAGAATTAGTGGAAATGAAGCTACAGCTACCCATATGTCAGTTTCAAGACAAGTATGAGCACTCCACACTAATCAGAATTAGTGGAAATGAAGCTACAGCTACCCATATGTCAGTTTCAAGACATGTATGAGCACTCCACACTAATCAGAATTAGTGGAAATGAAGCTACAGCTACCCATATGTCAGTTTCAAGACATGTATGAGCACTCCACACTAATCAGAATTAGTGGAAATGAAGCTACAATTACCCATATGTCAGTTTCAAGACAAGTATGAGCACTCCACACTAATCAGAAAAAAAAGAGACAGAGAAAGGCAGAAAAGTTCTTTCAGACCGCTGCTTCCGCAGCGGACCCTCCGCTGAGAGACAGACATGGAGTCCTTCAGAGTCAGTCGCTGACGGAGAGAACCTCTATGTGAGAGTAGTGTAATAGTAGTAATAAATGTGTAATAGATCTTTAATAGTAGTGTAAAATAATAGGGTACTGTGATATTGTATACAAAATCTTAGGGCTTTTATTTTGTAAATATTGTTTGAGTCTTATTTTGTGGGTCAAAAGTCAGTTTCAAGACATGTAAGAGCACTCCACACTAATCAGAATTAGTACAAAGTAATCTACAGCTTCTATGGTAAACCTGAAGGCCTAAATCCATGTTCAAATAGAGTTGGAATGAACTCTAATGACCTCTGGCTCTCCTGAGAAGTGCAGGTGTGCCGTTGCTTGGCAACTAATGGCCGTGACTAATTTAGCGTGACTAATTTGTCTCTGACATGTCAGCCACTTTGAAGCTCTAAATCCATCTCTGACCCCAAAAAGGCTTCCGAACAAATTGCCGCTGTTCAAAAACCGTGCGATGTATCGAAAAAATTCTTGAAGCGTCAGTGAGAGCCGGGTTTCGCCTTCGATCATGGAAAAGCACAACTCTCTACATATTTCAGAGTCCGAGAACAAACGAGTTAAAAATGTCTTGTCACAAGCCCCAGCTTCAGAAACTGTCAGACTTGCTCAATGTTAAACAATAGGGGGATTTTCTGAAATCTGCTCAAAATGTGTCTGATTTTTTGCAAACGAAAGTCCACTGAGAGAAAACGGTGAGACATAGAGAAATTTTGAAAAGATCGTGTGAATGTCATCGGGCGTGGCTTTCACATGGGCGAAAATCAGTTCAGTAGAAGGAAATATGTGACCGTGACGACGAGTTAAAAAATAATTTGGGTTCCAGCTCGGACAAAGTCTCGCACTCTAACTTAACGGCAGGTACACTGAAAAATTTTAAAATTTTTAAATTTGAGGCAAACTTTGGGTCGCTCAGAGGCTCATTGTGAAAAAACCGTAACAGATATCAACATCCCGTCTTCACTTCTGAAAAGTGCTCGGATATTCCTACAAACTGAGATTTTAATGGTTTTTCTAAGTGAACGTATGATGACACAGTAAATCCTCAAAAAAGTGGATTTTTTTGATCGCTCCGACACCGGACTCCATTCATTCCTATGGGATTTTTGGGTGTGGTTTTTCGCTAATTACGTCGCCATGGTAACTCCAATCGCTTATAAAAGTAATAGCACCCATCTCGAGATCGAGCCGCACGTTTTGATATATATATTGTGGGGGTGCATGCTACGGTACGACCCGCATTAAGGTGGACGGAAGAAAAATAAATAAATAAACTAGAAAATTTCAGGAAATTTAAACGGGGCCTGCCACGTGGTGCGTAATCAGTCACACACCCCCATTCAGAGCTTCTGTTGCCTAGAACAAATTAAAAAAATAGCTAAAATGCTAACATGAGCTAGCATGCTAATGCTAACTAGCATGCTAATGATAGCTAGCATGTTATTAATAGCCTTGAAGCAATGAGTGAAAAAAGTTAAGCAAAATTCAAAAATTAGCTAAAATGCTAACATGAGCTAGCATGCTAATGCTAACTAGCATATTATCAATAGCCTCGAAGCAATGAGTAAAAAAAGTTAAGCAAAATTCAAAAATTAGCAAAAATGCTAACATGAGCTAGCATGCTAATGCTAACTAGCATGCTAATGCTAGCTAAAATGTTATTAATAGCCTTGAAACAATGAGTGAAAAAAGTTAAGCAAAATTCAAAAATTAGCTAAAATGCTAACATGAGCTAGCATGCTAATGCTAACTAGCATGTTATCAATAGCCTCGAAGCAATGAGTAAAAAAAGTTAAGCAAAATTCAAAAATTAGCTAAAATGCTAACATGAGCTAGCATGCTAATGCTAACTAGCATGCGCATGCTAGCTAACATGTAATCATTAGCTGCAACGTAATAACAGTGAAAAGTTAAGAAAATTCAAAAAAATAGCTAAAATGCTAAAATGAGCTAGCATGCTAATGCTAACTAGCATGCTAATGCTAGCTAACATGTAATCATTAGCTACAACGTAATCACTACGAAAAGTTAAGAAAATTTGAAAAATTAGCTAAAATGCTAACATGAGCTAGCATGCTAATGCTAACTAGCATGCTAATGCTAGCTAACATGTTATCATTAGCATCAGAGGAATCAGCACGAAAAGTTAGTCAAAAACCCAAATTTAGCTAAAATGCTAAAAATAGCTAGCATGCTAATGCTAACTAGCTTAAAAATGCTAAGTAGCATAATATTAGGTAAGGGGTGTGAATACTTTTCTATGTGTTGGAATACTCTCCTAAGTCAGATAAGCGGTCTGTTTTAAAAGCCCAGGCAGCAATGTGCTTAGAAATGAATGGACAATGTATTTGCTGAAGCATTATGGGAAATGGAGTTGTGGCCAGAACAAAGAATGTGCCTATTAAGTCAACTAACTTATAGACAGAAAGAGAGAGAGAGAGAGACAGGGACACAAAGTCCCTTAAGACCGCTCAATTCGCAGCTCCACAGTCACTGACAGAGAGACAGAGACGGGCAGACAGAGACAGACAGGGAGACAGAAAGAGACAGAGAAAGACAGAGAGACGGAAAGAGAGACAGAGACTGACAGAGAGACAGACAGAGAGACAGAGACGGGCAGACAGAGACAGACAGGGAGACAGAAAGAGAGACAGAGACAGACAGAGAGACAGACAGAGACAGAGAAAGACAGACAAAGAGACAGAAAGAGAGACAGAGACAGACAGAGAGACGGACAGAGACACAAAGAGAGACAGACAGAGAGAAAGAGACAGACAGAAGACAGACAGACAACCCCTATGAATCTTCTATAGAAAATCTGAGGGCTATTTTTTTGAAGAGCTAGTTTGAGTCTTATTTTAAAAGTCCATCATGGATGTCAGTTAAGGCTGATTGAATATCATATGTATAATGAAATTCTCTGAAGGGTAATCCATTAATCTAACAGGCCTTAACTCCATGTCTAAATAGAGTTCTAATGACCTTAAGAGACCTTTTGTTCTCCTCAGAGGCCAGCTGTGCTGTTGCTCAGTAACAGCAAAGTCACAGGTGCATGTGTGTGACCCAATCAGCTGATCCGACAGTGTGGGTCAAATGTCAGTTTCAAGACATGTATGAGCACTCCACACTAATCAGAATTCGTGGAAATGAAGCTACAGCTACCCATATGTCAGTTTCAAGACATGTAAGAGCACTCCACACTAATCAGAATTACTAGAAACAAATCTACAGCTTCTATGGTAAACCTGAAGGCCTAAATCCATGTTCCAATAGAGTTGGAATGAACTCTAATGACCCTGGCTTTCCTGAGAAGTGCAGGTGTGCCGTTGCTTGGCAACTAATGGCCGTGACTAATTTAGCGTGACTAATTTGTCTCTGACATGTCAGCCACTTTGAAGCTCTAAATCCATCTCTGACCCCAAAAACGGCTCCGAACAAATTGCCGCTGTTCAAAAACCGTGCGAGGTATCGAAAAAATTCTTGAAGCGTCAGTGAGAGCCGGGTTTCGTCTTCGATCATGGAAAAGCACAACTCTCTACATATTTCACAGTCCGAGAACGAACGAGTTAAAAATGTCTTGTCACAAAGTGCAGCTTCAGACTTTCTCAATGTTAAAGTATACGCTGCTCTTCTGAAATCTGCTCAAAATGTGTCTGATTTTTTGCAAACTCGAGTGCGCTGAGAGAAAACGGTGAGACATAGAGAAATTTCGAAAAGATCGTGTGAATGTCATCGGGCGTGGCTTTCACATGGCCGAAAATCAGTTCAGTAGAACGAAATATGTGACCGTGACGGCGAGTTAAAAAATATTTCGTGTTCTCAATAATCTTGGGTCTCACACTCTGACTAAACGGCAGTTACACTGAAAAATTTTTAAATTTTCAAATTTGAGGCAAACTTTGGGTCGCTCAGAGGCTTATTGTGAAAAAACCGTAACAGATATCAACATCCCGTCTTCACTTCTGAAAAGTGCTCGGATATTCCTACAAACTGAGATTTTAATGGTTTTTCTAAGTGAACGTATGATTACACAGTAAATCCTCAAAAAAGTGGATTTTTTGGATCGCTCCGAGATGTGAATGCATTCATTCCTATGGGATTTTTCGGCGTGGTTTTTCGCTAATTACGTCGCCATGGTAACTCCAATCGCTTATAAAAGTAATAGCACCCATCGTGGAATCGAGCCGCACGTTTTGATATATATATTGTGGGGGTGCATGCTACGGTACGACCCGCATTAACGCTGGACGGAAGAAAAATAAATAATAACTAGAAAATTTCAGGAAATTTAAACGGGGCCTGCCACGTGGTGCGTAATCAGTCACACACCCCAAATTTAATATGTTATCAATAGGTTCGAAGCAATAGGTAGAAAAAGTTGGGACAAATTAAAAAAATGCTTAAATGCTAACATGAGCTAGCATGCTAATGCTAACTAGCATGTTATCAATAGCCTCGAAGCAATGAGTAAAAAAAGTTAAGCAAATTCAAAAAATTAGCTAAAATGCTAACATGAGCTAGCATGCTAATGCTAACTAGCATTTTATCAATAGCCTCGAAGCACTGAGTAAAAAAAGTTAAGAAAGATTCCAAAATTAGCAAAAATGCTAACATGAGCTAGCATGCTAATGCTAACTAGCATACTAATGCTAGCTAACATGTAATCGTTAGCCTCAACGTAATCACTACGAAAAGTTAAGAAATTTAAAAAAATTTGCTAAAATGCTAACATGAGCTAGCATGCTAATGCTAACTAGCATGCGCATGCTAGCTAACATGGAATCATTAGCTACAACGTAATCACTAAGAAAAGTTAAGAAAATTTGAAAAATTAGCTAAAATGCTAACATGAGCTAGCATGCTAATGCTAACTAGCATGCTAATGCTAGCTAACATGTAATCATTAGCTACAACGTAATCACTACGAAAAGTTAAGAAAATTTGAAAAATTAGCTAAAATGCTAACATGAGCTAACATGCTAATGCTAACTAGCATGCTAATGCTAGCTAACATGTAATCATTAGCTGCAACATAATCACTACGAAAAGTTAAGAAATGTTGAAAAATTAGCTTAAATTCTAAAATTAGCTAGCATGCTAATGCTAACTAGCATGCGCATGCTAGCTAACATGTAATCATTTGCTGCAACGTAATAACAGTGAAAAGTTAAGAAAATTCAAAAAAATAGCTAAAATGCTAAAATCAGCTAGCATGCTAATGCTAACTAGCATGCTAATGCTAGCTAACATGTAATCATTAGCTACAACGTAATCACTACGAAAAGTTAAGAAAATTAGAAAAATTAGCTAAAATGCTAACATGAGCTAGCATGCTAATGCTAACTAGCATGCTAATGCTAGCTAACATGTTATCATTAGCATCAGAGGAAAGGGCACGAAAAGTTAGTCAAAAACCCAAATTTAGCTAAAATGCTAAAAATAGCTAGCATGCTAATGCTAACTAGCTTAATAATGCTAAGTAGCATAATATTAGGTAAGGGGTGTGAATACTTTTCTATGTGTTAGAATACTCTCCTAAGTCAGATAAGCGGTCTGTTTTAAAAGCCCAGGCAACAATGTGCTTAGAAATGAATGGACAATGTCATTGCTGAAGCATTATGGGAAATGGAGTTGTGGCCAAAGTAAAGAATGTGACTATTAAGTCAACTAATTTATAGACAGAAAGAGAGAGAGAGACAGGGACACAAAGTCCTTTAAGACCGCTCAATTCGCAGCTCGACAGTCACTGACAGAGAGACAGAGACGGGCAGACAGAGACAGACAGGGAGACAGAAAGAGACAGAGAAAGACAGACAAAGAGACAGAAAGAGACAGAGAAAGACAGAAAAAGAGACAGAAAGAGAGACAGAGACAGACAGAGAGAAAGAGACAGAAAGAGAGACAGACAGAGAGAAAGAGACAGACAGAGAGACAGACAGAGAGAGAGAGAGAGAGAGAGAGAGAGAGAGAGAGAGAGAGAGAGAGAGAGAGAGAGAGAGACAGACAGAGACAGAGAAAGACAGACAGGGAGACAGACAGAGAGACAGACAGAGACAGAGAGACAGACAGAGACAGAAAGAGAGACACAGACAGAAAGAGACAGAGAAAGACAGACAAAGAGACAGAAAGAGAGACAGAGACAGAGAGAGACAGAGAAAGACAGACAGGGAGACAGAAAGAGACAGAGAAAGACAGACAAAGAGATAGAAAGAGAGACAGAGACAGACAGAGAGACGGACAGAGACAGAGAAAGACAGACAAAGAGACAGAAAGAGAGACAGAGACAGACAGAGAGATGGAAAGAGACAGAGAAAGACAGACAGAGAGAGAAAGACAGACAGGGAGACAGAAAGAGACAGAGAAAGACAGACAAAGAGATAGAAAGAGAGACAGAGACAGACAGAGAGACGGACAGAGACAGAGAAAGACAGAGACAGAAAGAGAGACACAGACAGAAAGAGACAGAGAAAGACAGACAAAGAGACAGAAAGAGAGACAGAGACAGAGAGAGACAGAGAAAGACAGACAGGGAGACAGAAAGAGACAGAGAAAGACAGACAAAGAGATAGAAAGAGAGACAGAGACAGACAGAGAGACGGACAGAGACAGAGAAAGACAGACAAAGAGACAGAAAGAGAGACAGAGACAGACAGAGAGATGGAAAGAGACAGAGAAAGACAGACAGAGAGAGAAAGACAGACAGGGAGACAGAAAGAGAGACAGACAGAGACAGAAAGAGAGACAGAGACAGACAGAGACAGAGAAAGACAGACAGACAAAGAGACAGAAAGAGAGACAGACAGAGACAGAAAGAGAGACAGAGACCGAGAAAGACAGACAGACAAAGAGACAGAAAGAGAGACAGATACAGACAGAGACAGAGAAAGACAGACAGGGAGACAGAAAGAGAGACAGACAGAGACAGAAAGAGAGACAGAGACAGACAGAGACAGAAAGAGAGACAGAGACAGAAAGAGAGAAAGAGACAGACAGAGAGATAGACAGACAACCCCTATGAATCTTCTATAGAAAATCTGAAGGCTTTTATTTTGAAGAGCTTGTTTGAGTCTTATTTTGAAAATCCATCATGGATGTCAGTTAAGGCTGATTGAATATCATATGTATAATGAAATTCTCTGAGGGGTAATCCATTAATCTAACAGGCCTTAACTCCATGTCTAAATAGAGGTCTAATGACCTTAAGAGACCTTTTGTTCTCCTCAGAGGCCAGCTGTGCTGTTGCTAAGTAACAGCAAAGTCACAGGTGCATGTGTGTGTGACCCAATCAGCTGATGCTCGGCTTACAGGCAGTCAGACAGACAGACAGCAAGACAGCAATAGTTTAAAACAATAGGGTCCTGTGATATTGTATTGAAGATCAGAGGGCTTTTATTTTGAAGAGATTATTTGATTCTTATTTTGAAAGTCCAGCATGGATGTCAGTTGAGGCTGATTCAGTCTCTTTATTCATATGTTGCGCTACCACCAATGGTAATCAACTGTTCTATCAGACCTTAAATTCATGTCCATAGAGTGTTATGATGACCTTTAGTGACCTTTAATGAGCTGTTCTCCACAGAGCCTCAGACAGTGTGGGTCAAAAGTCAATTTCAAGACATGTATGAGCACTCCACACTAATCAGAATTACTGGAAATGAATCTACAGCTACCCAAAAGTCAATTTCAAGACATGAACAAGCACTCCACACTAAATAGAAAAAAAAGAGACAGAGAAAGGCAGAAAAGTGCTTGGAGAGCGCAGCTTCCACTGATAGAACGTCACACAGACAGCTGATGTCTCAGTTCTTTCAGACCCTCTGCTGAGACACAGACATGGAGTCCTTCAGAGTCAGTCGCTGGCTCATCTCCAAAGAGACAAGAGGTGCAGCTGCTGCTTAGAGGGACAGACAGACAGACAGACAGACAGACAGACAGACAGACAGACAGACAGACAGACAGACAGACAGACAGACAGACAGACAGACAGACAGACAGACAGACAGACAGACAGACAGGAGGGGAGACAGACTGCAGTAGTGTAAAACAATAAGCTGCTATGATCTTCTATAGAAAATCTGAGGGCTTTTATTTTGAAGAGCTTGTTTGAGTCTTATTTTGAAAGTCCATCATGGATGTCAGTTAAGGCTGATTGAATATCATATGTATAATGAAATCCTCTGAAGGGTAATCCATTAATCTAACAGGCCTTAACTCCATGTCTAAATAGAGTTCTAATGACCTTAAGAGACCTTTTGTTCTCCTCAGAGGCCAGCTGTGCTGTTGCTCAGTAACAGCAAAGTCACAGGTGCATGTGTGTGTGACCCAATCAGCTGATCAGACAGTGTGGGTCAAAAGTCAATTTCAAGACATGTATGAGCACTCCACACTAATCAGAATTACTGGAAATGAATCTACAGCTACCCAAATGTCAGTTTCAAGACATGTATGAGCACTCCACAATAATCAGAAAAAAAAGAGACAGAGACAGACAGAAAAGTTCTTTCAGACCGCTGCTTCCGCAGCGGACCCTCCGCTGAGACACAGACATGGAGTCCTTCAGAGTCAGTCGCTGACGGAGAGAACCTCTATGTGAGAGTAGTGTAATAGTAGTAATAAATGTGTAATAGATCTTTAATAGTAGTGTAAAATAATAGGGTACTGTGATATTGTATTAAAAATCTTAGGGCTTTTATTTTGTAAATATTGTTTGAGTCTTATTTTGTGGGTCAAAGTTAATTTCAAGACATGTAAGAGCACTCCACACTAATCAGAATTAGTACAAAGTAATCTACAGCTTCTATGGTAAACCTGAAGGCCTAAATCCATGTTCAAATAGAGTTGGAATGAACTCTAATTACCTCTGGCTCTCCTGAAAAGTGCAGGTGTGCCGTTGCTTGGCAACTAATGGCCGTTACTAATTTAGCGTGACTAATTTGTCTCTGACATGTCAGCCACTTTGAAGCTCTAAATCCATCTCTGACCCCAAAAAGGCTTCCAAACAAATTGCCGCTGTTCAAAAACCCTGCGATGTATCGAAAAAATTCTTGAAGCGTCAGTGAGAGCCGGGTTTCGCCTTCGATCATGGAAAAGCACAACTCTCTACATATTTCAGAGTCCGAGAACGAACGAGTTAAAAATGTCTTGTCACAAGCCCCAGCTTCAGAAACTGTCCGACTTGCTCAATGTTAAACAATAGGGGGATTTTCTGAAATCTGCTCAAAATGTGTCTGATTTTTTGCAAACGAAAGTCCGCTGAGAGAAAACGGTGAGACATAGAGAAATTTTGAAAAGATCGTGTGAATGTCATCGGGCGTGGCTTTCACATGGGCGAAAATCAGTTCAGTAGAAGGAAATATGTGACCGTGACGACGAGTTAAAAAATAATTTGGGTTCCAGCTCGGACAAAGTCTCGCACTCTAACTTAACGGCAGTTACACTGAAAAATTTTTAAATTTTTAAATTTGAGGCAAACTTTGGGTCGCTCAGAGGCTCATTGTGAAAAAACCGTAACAGATATCAACATCCCGTCTTCACTTCTGAAAAGTGCTCGGATATTCCTACAAACTGAGATTTTAATGGTTTTTCTAAGTGAACGTATGATGACACAGTAAATCTTCAAAAAAGTGGATTTTTTTGATCGCTCCGACTCCTGACTCCATTCATTCCTATGGGATTTTTGGGCGTGGTTTTTCGCTAATTACGTCGCCATGGTAACTCCAATCGCTTATAAAAGTAATAGCACCCATCTCGAGATCGAGCCGCACGTTTTGATATATATATTGTGGGGGTGCATGCTACGGTACGACCCGCATTAAGGTGGACGGAAGAAAAATAAATAAACTAGAAAATTTCAGGAAATTTAAACGGGGCCTGCCACGTGGTGCGTAATCAGTCACACACCCCCAATCAGAGGTTCTGTTGCCTAGCCCAGCATCCTAATGCTAGCTAACATGTTATCAATAGGTTCGAAGCAATAAGTAGAAAAAGTTGGGACAAATTAAAAAATTTGCAAAAATGCTAACTTGAGCTAGCATGCTAATGCTAACTAGCATGTTATCAATATCCTCGAAGCAATGAGTGGAAAAAGTTAAGCAAAATTCTAAAATTAGCACAAATGCTAACATGAGCTAGCATGCTAATGCTAACTAGCATATGCATGCTAGCTAACATGTAATCATTAGCTGCAACGTAATAACAGTGAAAAGTTAAGAAAATTCAAAAAAATAGCTAAAATGCTAAAATGAGCTAGCATGCTAATGCTAACTAGCATGCTAATGCTAGCTAACATGTAATTATTAGCTACAACGTAATCACTACGAAAAGTTAAGAAAATTTGAAAAATTAGCAAAAATGCTAACATGAGCTAGCATGCTAATGCTAACTAGCATGCTAATGCTAGCTAACATGTAATCATTAGCTTCAACGTAATCACTACGAAAAGTTAAGAAATGTTGAAAAATTAGCTAAAATTCTAAAATTAGCTAGCATGCTAATGCTAACTAGCATGCGCATGCTAGCTAACATGTAATCATTAGCTGCAACGTAATAACAGTGAAAAGTTAAGAAAATTCAAAAAAATAGTTAAAATGCTAAAATGAGCTAGCATGCTAATGCTAACTAGCATGCTAATGCTAGCTAACATGTAATCATTAGCTACAATGTAATCACTATGAAAAGTTAAGAAAATTAGAAAAATTAGCTAAAATGCTAACATGAGCTAGCATGCTAATGCTAACTAGCATGCTAATGCTAGCTAACATGTTATCATTAGCATCAGAGGAATCAGCACGAAAAGTTAGTCAAAAACCCAAATTTAGCTAAAATGCTAAAAATAGCTAGCATGCTAATGCTAACTAGCTTAAAAATGCTAAGTAGCATAATATTAGGTAAGGGGTGTGAATACTTTTCTATGTGTTGGAATACTCTCCTAAGTCAGATAAGCGGTCTGTTTTAAAAGCCCAGGCAGCAATGTGCTTAGAAATGAATGGACAATGTATTTGCTGAAGCATTATGGGAAATGGAGTTGTGGGCAGAACAAAGAATGTGCCTATTAAGTCAACTAACTTATAGACAGAAAGAGAGAGAGAGACAGGGACACAAAGTCCCTTAAGACCGCTCAATTCGCAGCTCCACAGTCACTGACAGAGAGACAGAGACGGGCAGACAGAGACAGACAGGGAGACAGAAAGAGACAGAGAAAGACAGAGAGACGGAAAGAGAGACAGAGACTGACAGAGAGACGGACAGAGAGACAGAGACAGACAGAGAGACGGAAAGAGAGACAGAGACAGACAGAGAGACGGACAGAGAGACAGAGACAGACAGAGAGACAGAGACGGGCAGACAGAGACAGACAGGGAGACAGAAAGAGACAGAGAAAGACAGACAAAGAGACAGAAAGAGAGACGGTGACGGACAGACAGAGACAGACAGGGAGACAGAAAGAGAGACAGAGATGGACAGAGAGACAGAGACGGGCAGACAGAGACAGACAGGGAGACGGACAGAGACAGAAAGAGAGACAGAAAGAGACAAAGAAAGAGACAGAAAGAGAGACAGACAGAGAGAAAGAGACAGACAGAGAGACAGACAGACATACAGACAACCCCTATGAATCTTCTATAGAAAATCTGAGGGCTTTTATTTTGAAGAGCTTGTTTGAGTCTTATTTTGAAAGTCCATCATGGATGTCAGTTAAGGCTGATTGAATATCATATGTATAATGAAATTCTCTGAAGGGTAATCCATTAACCTAACAGGCCTTAACTCCATGTCTAAATAGAGTTCTAATGACCTTAAGTGACCTTTTGTTCTCCTCAGAGGCCAGCTGTGCAGTTGCTAAGTAACAGCAAAGTCACAGGTGCATGTGTGTGTGACCCAATCAGCTGATCAGACAGTGTGGGTCAAAAGTCAATTTCAAGACATGTATGAGCACTCCACACTAATCAGAATTACTGGAAATGAATCTACAGCTACCCAAATGTCAGTTTCAAGACATGTATGAGCACTCCACACTAATCAGAATTAGTGGAAATTAAGCTACAGCTACCCAAATGTCAGTTTCAAGACATGTATGAGCACTCCACACTAATCAGAATTAGTGGAAATTAAGCTACAGCTACCCAAATGTCAGTTTCAAGACATGTATGAGCACTCCACACTAATCAGAATTACTGGAAATGAATCTATAGCTACCCAAATGTCAGTTTCAAGACATGTATGAGCACTCCACACTAATCAGAATTACTGGAAATGAATCTACAGCTACCCAAATGTCAGTTTCAAGACATGTATGAGCACTCCACACTAATCAGAATTACTGGAAATGAAGCTACAGCTACCCAAATGTCAGTTTCAAGACATGAACAAGCACTCCACACTAATCAGAAAAAAAAGAGACAGAGAAAGGCAGAAAAGTTCTATCAGACCGCTGCTTCCGCAGCGGACCCTCTGCTGAGAGACAGACATGGAGTCCTTCAGAGTCAGTCGCTGACGGAGAGAACCTCTATGTGAGAGTAGTGTAATAGTAGTAATAAATGTGTAATAGATCTTTAATAGTAGTGTAAAACAATAGGGTACTGTGATATTGTATTAAAAATCTTAGGGCTTTTATTTTGTAAATATTGTTTGAGTCTTATTTTGTGGGTCAAAGTTAATTTCAAGTTATGTAAGAGCACTCCACACTAATCAGAATTAGTACAAAGTAATCTATAGCTTCTATGGTAAACCTGAAGGCCTAAATCCATGTTCCAATAGAGTTGGAATGAACTCTAATGACCTCTGGCTCTCCTGAGAAGTGCAGGTGTGCCGTTGCTTGGCAACTAATGGCCGTGACTAATTTAGCGTGACTAATTTGTCTCTGACATGTCAGCCACTTTGAAGCTCTAAATCCATCTCTGACCCCAAAAAGGCTTCCGAACAAATTGCCGCTGTTCGAAAACCGTGCGATGTATCGAAAAAATTCTTGAAGCGTCAGTGACAGCCGGGTTTCGTCGTCGATCATGGAAAAGCACAACTCTCTACATATTTCACAGTCCAAGAACGAACGAGTTAAAAATGTCTTGTCACAAGGAGCAGCTTCAGAAACTGTCAGACTTGCTCAATGTTAAACAATAGGGGGATTTTCTGAAATCTGCTCAAAATGTGTCAGATTTTTTGCAAACGAAAGTCCGCTGAGAGAAAACGGTGAGACATAGAGAAATTTCGAAAAGATCGTGTGAATGTGGTCGGACGTGGCTTTCACATGTCCGAAAATCAGTTCAATAGAACGAAATATGTGACCGTGACGGCGAGTTAAAAAATAATTTGGGTTCGTGCTCGGACAAAGTCTCGCACTCTAACTTAACGGCAGTTACACTGAAAAATTTTTACATTTTTAAATTTGAGGCAAACTTTGTGTCGCTCAAAGGCTCATTGTAAAAAAACCGTAAGAGATATCAACATCCCGTCTTCACTTCTGAAAAGTGCTCGGATATTCCAACAAACTGAGATTTCAATGGTTTTTCTAAGTGAACGTATGATGACACAGTAAATCCTCAAAAAAGTGGATTTTTTGGATCGCTCCGACTCCTGACTCCATTCATTCCTATGGGATTTTTGGGCGTGGTTTTTGGCTAATTACGTCGCCATGGTAACTCCAATCGCTTATAAAAGTAATAGCACCCATCTCGAGATCGAGCCGCACGTTTTGATATATATATTGTGGGGGTGCATGCTACGGTACGACCCGCATTAAGGTGGACGGAAGAAAAATAAATAAATAAACTAGAAAATTTCAGGAAATTTAAACGGGGCCTGCCACGTGGTGCGTAATCAGTCACACACCCCCAATCTAACATGTTATCAATAAGTTCGAAACAATAAGTAAAAAAAGTTAAGCAAATTCAAAAAATTAGCTAAAATGCTAACATGAGCTAGCATGCTAATGCTAACTAGCATGTTATCAATAGCCTCGAAGCAATGAGTAAAAAAAGTTAAGAAAGATTCCAAAATTAGCAAAAATGCTAACATGAGCTAGCATGCTAATGCTAACTAGCATACTAATGCTAGCTAACATGTAATTGTTAGCCTCAACGTAATCATTACGAAAAGTTAAGAAATTTAAAAAAATTAGCTAAAATGCTAACATGAGCTAGCATGCTAATGCTAACTAGCATGCTAATGCTAGCTAACATGTAATCATTAGCTACAACGTAATCATTACGAAAAGTTACGAAATTTAAAAAAATTAGCTAAAATGCTAACATGAGCTAGCATGCTAATGCTAACTAGCATGCTAATGCTAGCTAACATGTAATCATTAGCTACAACGTAATCATTACGAAAAGTTACGAAAATGTCAAAAATTTGCTTAAATACTAGCATGAGCTAGCATGCTAATGCTAACTAGCATGCGCATGCTAGCTAACATGTAACAAATAGCATCAGAGGAATCAGCACGAAAAGTTAGTCAAAAACCCAAATTTAGCTAAAATGCTAAAAATAGCTAGCATGCTAATGCTAACTAGCTTAATAATGCTAACTAGCATAATATTAGGTAAGGGGTGTGAATACTTTTCTATGTTTTAGAATACTCTCCTAAGTCAGATAAGCGGTCTGTTTTAAAAGCCCAGGCAGCAATGTGCTTAGAAATGAATGGACAATGTATTTGCTGAAGCATTATGGGAAATGGAGTTGTGGCCAGAACAAAGAATGTGCCTATTAAGTCAACTAACTTATAGACAGAAAGAGAGAGAGAGAGAGACAGGGACACAAAGTCCTTTAAGACCGCTCAATTCGCAGCTCCACAGTCACTGACAGAGAGACAGAGGCGGGCAGACAGAGACAGACAAAGAGACAGAAAGAGACAGACAGGGAGACAGAAAGAGACAGAGAAAGACAGACAAAGAGACAGACAGAGAGACAGAGACGGGCAGACAGAGACAGACAGGGAGACAGAAAGAGACAGACAGAGAGAAAGAGACAGACAAGAGACAGACAACCCCTATGAATCGTCTATGGAAAATCTGAAGGCTTTTATTTTGAAGAGCTTGTTTGAGTCTTATTTTGAAAGTCCATCATGGATGTCAGTTAAGGCTGATTGAATATCATATGTATGATGAAATCCTCTGAAGGGTAATCCATTAATCTAACAGGCCTTAACTCCATGTCTAAATAGAGTTCTAATGACCTTAAGAGACCTTTTGTTCTCCTCAGAGGCCAGCTGTGCTGTTGCTAAGTAACAGCAAAGTCACAGGTGCATGTGTGTGTGACACAATCAGCTGATGCTCGGCTTACAGGCAGTCAGACAGACAGACAGAAAGACAGCAATAGTTTAAAACAATAGGGTCCTGTGATATTGTATTGAAGATCAGAGGGCTTTTATTTTGAAGAGATTGTTGAGTCTTATTTTGAAAGTCCAGCATGGATGTCAGTTGAGGCTGATTCAGTCTCTTTATTCATATGTTGCGCTACCACCAATGGTAATCAACTGTTCTATCAGACCTTAAATTCATGTCCATAGAGTGTTATGATGACCTTTAGTGACCTTTAATGAGCTCTTCTCCACAGAGCCCCAGACAGTGTGGGTCAAAAGTCAATTTCAAGACATGTATGAGCACTCCACACTAATCAGAATTACTGGAAATGAATCTACAGCTACCCAAATGTCAGTTTCAAGACATCTATGAGCACTCCACACTAATCAGAATGAATAGATAGTAATCTACAGCTTCCCAAATGTCAGTTTCAAGACATGAACAAGCACTCCACACTAATCAGAAAAAAAAGAGACAGAGAAAGGCAGAAAAGTTCTTTCAGACCGCTGCTTCCGCAGCGGACCCTCCGCTGAGAGACAGACATGGAGTCCTTCAGAGTCAGTCGCTGACGGAGAGAACCTCTATGTGAGAGTAGTGTAATAGTAGTAATAAATGTGTAGTAGATCTTTAATATTAGTGTAAAATAATAGGGTACTGAGATATTGTATAAAAATCTTAGGGCTTTTATTTTGTAAATATTGTTTGAGTCTTATTTTGTGGGTCTAAAGTCAGTTTCAAGACATGTAAGAGCACTCCACACTAATCAGAATTAGTACAAAGTAATCTACAGCTTCTATGGTAAACCTGAAGGCCTAAATCCATGTTCAAATAGAGTTGGAATGAACTCTAATGACCTCTGGCTCTCCTGAGAAGTGCAGGTGTGCCGTTGCTTGGCAACTAATGGCCGTGACTAATTTAGCGTGACTAATTTGTCTCTGACATGTCAGCCACTTTGAAGCTCTAAATCCATCTCTGACCCCAAAAAGGCTTCCGAACAAATTGCCGCTGTTCAAAAACCGTGCGATGTATCGAAAAAATTCTTGAAGCGTCAGTGAGAGCCGGGTTTCGCCTTCGATCATGGAAAAGCACAACTCTCTACATATTTCAGAGTCCGAGAACAAACGAGTTAAAAATGTCTTGTCACAAGCCCCAGCTTCAGAAACTGTCAGACTTGCTCAATGTTAAACAATAGGGGGATTTTCTGAAATCTGCTCAAAATGTGTCTGATTTTTTGCAAACGAAAGTCCGCTGAGAGAAAACGGTGAGACATAGAGAAATTTTGAAAAGATCGTGTGAATGTCATCGGGCGTGGCTTTCACATGGGCGAAAATCAGTTCAGTAGAAGGAAATATGTGACCGTGACGACGAGTTAAAAAATAATTTGGGTTCCAGCTCGGACAAAGTCTCGCACTCTAACTTAACGGCAGTTACACTGAAAAATTTTTAAATTTTTAAATTTGAGGCAAACTTTGGGTCGCTCAGAGGCTCATTGTGAAAAAACCGTAACAGATATCAACATCCCGTCTTCACTTCTGAAAAGTGCTCGGATATTCCTACAAACTGAGATTTTAATGGTTTTTCTAAGTGAACGTATGATGACACAGTAAATCCTCAAAAAAGTGGATTTTTTTGATCGCTCCGACACCGGACTCCATTCATTCCTATGGGATTTTTGAGCGTGGTTTTTAGCTAATTACGTCGCCATGGTAACTCCAATCGCTTATAAAAGTAATAGCACCCATCTCGAGATCGAGCCGCACGTTTTGATATATATATTGTGGGGGTGCATGCTACGGTACGACCCGCATTCCGGTGGACGGAAGAAAAATAAATAAATAAATAAATAAATAATAAAGAGTCCAGTTTAGAGGTGTAGAATAATAGGTGCCTTGCCATGCAATTGCATGGGAGGCAGTGCATTGCATTGCTTCGCAATGCAATGCTCTGCTTCTCCCTGCATTGCATTGGCAGGCCCCTAATAAAAATAATAAAGAGTCCAGTTTAGAGGTGTAGAATAATAGGTGCCTTGCCATGCAATTGCATGGGAGGCAGTGCATTGCATTGCTTCGCAATGCAATGCTCTGCTTCTCCCTGCATTGCATTGGCAGGCCCCTAACTAGAAAATTTCAGGAAATTTAAACGGGGCCTGCCACGTGGTGCGTAATCAGTCACACACCCCCATTCAGAGCTTCTGTTGCCTAGAACAAATTAAAAAAATAGCTAAAATGCTAACATGAGCTAGCATGCTAATGCTAACTAGCATGCTAATGATAGCTAGCATGTTATTAATAGCCTTGAAGCAATGAGTGAAAAAAGTTAAGCAAAATTCAAAAATTAGCTAAAATGCTAACATGAGCTAGCATGCTAATGCTAACTAGCATATTATCAATAGCCTCGAAGCAATGAGTAAAAAAAGTTAAGCAAAATTCAAAAATTAGCAAAAATGCTAACATGAGCTAGCATGCTAATGCTAACTAGCATGCTAATGCTAGCTAAAATGTTATTAATAGCCTTGAAACAATGAGTGAAAAAAGTTAAGCAAAATTCAAAAATTAGCTAAAATGCTAACATGAGCTAGCATGCTAATGCTAACTAGCATGTTATCAATAGCCTCGAAGCAATGAGTAAAAAAAGTTAAGCAAAATTCAAAAATTAGCTAAAATGCTAACATGAGCTAGCATGCTAATGCTAACTAGCATGCGTATGCTAGCTAACATGTAATCATTAGCTGCAACGTAATAACAGTGAAAAGTTAAGAAAATTCAAAAAAATAGCTAAAATGCTAAAATGAGCTAGCATGCTAATGCTAACTAGCATGCTAATGCTAGCTAACATGTAATCATTAGCTACAACGTAATCACTACGAAAAGTTAAGAAAATTTGAAAAATTAGCTAAAATGCTAACATTAGCTAGCATGCTAATGCTAACTAGCATGCTAATGCTAGCTAACATGTTATCATTAGCATCAGAGGAATCAGCACGAAAAGTTAGTCAAAAACCCAAATTTAGCTAAAATGCTAAAAATAGCTAGCATGCTAATGCTAACTAGCTTAAAAATGCTAAGTAGCATAATATTAGGTAAGGGGTGTGAATACTTTTCTATGTGTTGGAATACTCTCCTAAGTCAGATAAGCGGTCTGTTTTAAAAGCCCAGGCAGCAATGTGCTTAGAAATGAATGGACAATGTATTTGCTGAAGCATTATGGGAAATGGAGTTGTGGCCAGAACAAAGAATGTGCCTATTAAGTCAACTAACTTATAGACAGAAAGAGAGAGAGAGACAGGGACACAAAGTCCTTTAAGACCGCTCAATTCGCAGCTCCACAGTCACTGACAGAGAGACAGAGACGGGTAGACAGAGACAGACAGGGAGACAGAAAGAGAGACAGAGACAGACAGAGAGACGGACAGAGACAGACAGGGAGACAGACAGAGACAGAGAAAGACAGACAAAGAGATAGACAGAGAGACAGAGACACACAGGGAGAGAGAAAGACACAGAGAAAGACAGACAAAGAGACAGACAGAGACAGAGAAAGACAGACAGGGAGACAGACAGAGAGACAGAGACGGGCAGACAGAGACAGACAGGGAGACAGAAAGAGAGACAGAGACAGACAGAGACAGAGAAAGACAGTCAAAGAGACAGACAGAGAGACAGAGACGGACAGACAGAGACAGACAGGGAGACAGAAAGAGAGACAGAGACAGACAGACAAAGAGATAGACAGAGAGACAGAGACAGACAGAGAGACGGAAAGAGACAGACAGAGAGAAAGAGACAGACAGAGAGACAGACAGACAGAGACAGACAACCCCTATGAATCGTCTATGGAAAATCTGAAGGCTTTTATTTTGAAGAGCTTGTTTGAGTCTTATTTTGAAAGTCCATCATGTATGTCAGTTAAGGCTGATTGAATATCATATGTATAATGAAATCCTCTGAAGGGTAATCCATTAATCTAACAGGCCTTAACTCCATGTCTAAATAGAGTTCTAATGACCTTAAGAGACCTTTTGTTCTCCTCAGAGGCCAGCTGTGCTGTTGCTAAGTAACAGCAAAGTCACAGGTGCATGTGTGTGTGACCCAATCAGCTGATCAGACAGTGTGGGTCAAAAGTCAATTTCAAGACATGTATGAGCACTCCACACTAATCAGAATTACTGGAAATGAAGCTACAGCTACCCAAATGTCAGTTTCAAGACATGAACAAGCACTCCACACTAATCAGAAAAAAAAGAGACAGAGAAAGGCAGAAAAGTTCTTTCAGTCCGCTGCTTCCGCAGCGGACCCTCTGCTGAGAGACAGACATGGAGTCCTTCAGAGTCAGTCGCTGACGGAGAGAACCTCTATGTGAGAGTAGTGTAATAGTAGTAATAAATGTGTAATAGATCTTTAATAGTAGTGTAAAAAAATAGGGTACTGTGATATCGTATTAAAAATCTTAGGGCTTTTATTTTGTAAATATTGTTTGAGTCTTATTTTGTGGGTCAAAGTTAATTTCAAGTTATGTAAGAGCACTCCACACTAATCAGAATGAATAGAAAGTAATCTACAGCTTCTATGGTAAACCTGAAGGCCTAAATCCATGTTCCAATAGAGTTGGAATGAACTCTAATGACCTCTGGCTCTCCTGAGAAGTGCAGGTGTGCCGTTGCTTGGCAACTAATGGCCGTGACTAATTTAGCGTGACTAATTTGTCTCTGACATGTCAGCCACTTTGAAGCTCTAAATCCATCTCTGACCCCAAAAACGGCTCCGAACAAATTGCCGCTGTTCGAAAACCATGCGAGGTATCGAAAAAATTCTTGAAGCGTCAGTGACAGCCGGGTTTCGTCTTCGATCATGGAAAAGCACAACTCTCTACATATTTCACAGTCCAAGAACGAACGAGAGAAAAATGTCTTGTCACAAGCCCCAGCTTCAGAAATTGGCAGACTTGCTCAATGTTAAACAATAGGGGGATTTTTTGAAATCTGCTCAGAATTCATCTGATTTTTTGCAAACGAAAGTCCGCTGAGAGAAAACGGTGAGACATAGAGAAATTTCGAAAAGATCGTGTGAATGTCATCGGGCGTGGCTTTCACATGGGCGAAAATCAGTTCAGTAGAAGGAAATATGTGAGCGTGACGACAAGTTAAAAAATAATTTGGGATCCAGCTCGGACAAAGTCTCGCACTCTAACTTAACGGCAGTTACACTGAAAATTTTTTAAATTTTTAAATTTGAGGCAAACTTTGGGTCGCTCAGAGGCTCATTGTGAAAAAACCGTAACAGATATCAACATCCCGTCTTCACTTCTGAAAAGTGCTCGGATATTCCTACAAACTGAGATTTCAATGGTTTTTCTAAGTGAACGTATGATGACACAGTAAATCCTCAAAAAAGTGGATTTTTTTGATCGCTCCGACACCTGACTCCATTCATTCCTATGGGATTTTTGGGCGTGGTTTTTCGCTAAATACGTCGCCATGGTAACTCCAATCGCTTATAAAAGTAATAGCACCCATCTCGAGATCGAGCCGCACGTTTTGATATATATATTGTGGGGGTGCATGCTACGGTACGACCCGCATTCCGGTGGACGGAAGAAAAATAAATAAATAAATAAATAATAAAGAGTCCAGTTTAGAGGTGTAGAATAATAGGTGCCTTGCCATGCAATTGCATGGGAGGCAGTGCATTGCATTGCTTCGCAATGCAATGCTCTGCTTCTCCCTGCATTGCATTGGCAGGCCCCTAATAAAGAAGCCGTTTAGAGGTGTAGAATAATAGGTGCCTTGCCATGCAATTGCATGGGAGGCAGTGCATTGCATTGCTTCGCAATGCAATGCTCTGCTTCTCCCTGCATTGCATTGGCAGGCCCCTAATAAGAATAAAGAAGCCGTTTAGAGGTGTAGAATAATAGGTGCCTTGCCATGCAATTGCATGGGAGGCAGTGCATTGCATTGCTTCGCAATGCAATGCTCTGCTTCTCCCTGCATTGCATTGGCAGGCCCCTAACTAGAAAATTTCAGGAAATTTAAACGGGGCCTGCCACGTGGTGCGTAATCAGTCACACACCCCCAATCAGACGTTATGCTGCCTAGCCTAGCATACTAATGCTAGCTAACATGTTATCAATAGGTTCGAAGCAATAAGTAGAAAAAGTTGGGACAAATTAAAAAATTTGCAAAAATGCTAACATGAGCTAGCATGCTAATGCTAACTAGCATGTTATCAATATCCTCGAAGCAATGAGTGAAAAAAGTAAAGCAAAATTCAAAAAATAGCAAAAATGCTAACATGAGCTAGCATGCTAATGCTAACTAGCATGTTATCAATATCCTCGAAGCAATGAGTGAAAAAAGTTAAGCAAAATTCAAAAATTAGCTAAAATCCTAACATGAGCTAGCATGCTAATGCTAACTAGCATGTTATCAATATCCTCGAAGCAATGAGTGAAAAAAGTTAAGCAAAATTCAAAAATTAGCAAAAATGCTAACATGAGCTAGCATGCTAATGCTAACTAGCATGCTAATGCTAGCTAACATGTAATCATTAGCTGCAACATAATCACTACGAAAAGTTAAGAAATGTTGAAAAATTAGCTAAAATTCTAAAATTAGCTAGCATGCTAATGCTAACTAGCATGCGCATGCTAGCTAACATGTAATCATTAGCTGCAACGTAATAACAGTGAAAAGTTAAGAAAATTCAAAAAAATAGCTAAAATGCTAAAATGAGCTAGCATGCTAATGCTAACTAGCATGCTAATGCTAGCTAACATGTAATCATTAGCTACAACGTCATCACTACGAAAAGTTAAGAAAATTTGAAAAATTAGCTAAAATGCTAACATGAGCTAGCATGCTAATGCTAACTAGCATGCTAATGCTAGCTAACATGTTATCATTAGCATCAGAGGAATCAGCACGAAAAGTTAGTCAAAAACCCAAATTTAGCTAAAATGCTAAAAATAGCTAGCATGCTAATGCTAACTAGCATAAAAATGCTAAGTAGCATAATATTAGGTAAGGGGTGTGAATACTTTTCTATGTGTTGGAATACTCTCCTAAGTCAGATAAGCGGTCTGTTTTAAAAGCCCAGGCAGCAATGTGCTTAGAAATGAATGGACAATGTATTTGCTGAAGCATTATGGGAAATGGAGTTGTGGCCAGAACAAAGAATGTGCCTATTAAGTCAACTAACTTATAGACAGAAAGAGAGATAGAGACAGGGACACAAAGTCCTTTAAGACCGCTCAATTCGCAGCTCCACAGTCACTGACAGAGAGACAGAGACGGGCAGACAGAGACAGACAGGGAGACAGAAAGAGACAGAGAAAGACAGAGAGACGGAAAGAGAGACAGAGACTGACAGAGAGACGGACAGAGAGACAGAGACAGACAGAGAGACGGAAAGAGAGACAGAGACAGACAGAGAGACGGACAGAGAGACAGAGACAGACAGAGAGACAGAGACGGGCAGACAGAGACAGACAAGGAGACAGAAAGAGACAGAGAAAGACAGACAAAGAGACAGAAAGAGAGACAGTGACGGACAGACAGAGACAGACAGGGAGACAGAAAGAGAGACAGAGACAGACAGAGACAGACAGAGAGACAGAGACGGGCAGACAGAGACAGACAGGGAGACAGAAAGAGACAGAGAAAGACAGACAAAGAGACAGAAAGAGAGACAGTGACGGACAGACAGACACAGACAGGGAGACAGAAAGAGACAGAGAAAGACAGACAAAGAGACAGACAGAGAGACAGAGACGGGCAGACAGAAACAGACAGGGAGACAGAAAGAGAGACAGAGACAGACAGAGAGACGGACAGAGACACAAAGAGAGACAGACAGAGACAAAGAAAGAGACAGAAAGAGAGACAGACAGAGAGAAAGAGACAGACAGAGAGACAGACAGACAGACAGACAACCCCTATGAATCTTCTATAGAAAATCTGAGGGCTATTTTTTTGAAGAGCTTGTTTGAGTCTTATTTTGAAAGTCCATCATGGATGTCAGTTAAGGCTGATTGAATATCATATGTATAATGAAATTCTCTGAAGGGTAATCCATTAACCTAACAGGCCTTAACTCCATGTCTAAATAGAGTTCTAATGACCTTAAGAGACCTTTTGTTCTCCTCAGAGGCCAGCTGTGCTGTTGCTAAGTAACAGCAAAGTCACAGGTGCATGTGTGTGTGACCCAATCAGTTTCAAGAAATTTAAGAGCACTCCACACTAATCAGAATTAGTACAAAGTAATCTACAGCTTTTATGGTAAACCTGAAGGCCTAAATCCATGTTCCAATAGAGTTGGAATGAACTCTAATGACCTCTGGCTCTCCTGAGAAGTGCAGGTGTGCCGTTGCTTGGCAACTAATGGCCGTGACAAATTTAGCGTGACTAATTTGTCTCTGACATGTCAGCCACTTTGAAGCTCTAAATCCATCTCTGACCCCAAAAAGGCTTCCGAACAAATTGCCGCTGTTCAAAAACCGTGCAAGGTATCGAAAAAATTCTTTTAGTGTCAGTGAGAGCCGGCTTTCGTCTTCGATCATGGAAAAGCACAACTCTCTACATATTTCACAGTCCGAGAACGAACGAGAGAAAAATGTCTTGTCACAAGGAGCAGCTTCAGAAACTGTCAGACTCTCTCAATGTTAAACAATAGGGGGATTTTCTGAAATCTGCTCAAAATGTGTCTGATTTTTTGCAAACGAAAGTCCGCTGAGAGAAAACGGTGAGACATAGAGAAATTTTGAAAAGATCGTGTGAATGTCATCGGGCGTGGCTTTCACATGGGCGAAAATCAGTTCAGTAGAAGGAAATATGTGACCGTGACGGCGAGTTAAAAAATAATTTGGGTTCCAGCTCGGACAAAGTCTCGCACTCTAACTTAACGGCAGATACACTGAAAAATTTTTAAATTTTTAAATTTGAGGCAAACTTTGTGTCGCTCAGAGGCTCATTGTGAAAAAACCGTAACAGATATCAACATCCCGTCTTCACTTCTGAAAAGTGCTCGGATATTCCTACAAACTGAGATTTTAATGGTTTTTCTAAGTGAACGTATGATGACACAGTAAATCCTCAAAAAAGTGGATTTTTTTGATCGCTCCGACACCGGACTCCATTCATTCCTATGGGATTTTTGGGCGTGGTTTTTCGCTAATTACGTCGCCATGGTAACTCCAATCGCTTATAAAAGTAATAGCACCCATCTCGAGATCGAGCCGCACGTTTTGATATATATATTGTGGGGGTGCATGCTACGGTACGACCCGCATTAAGGTGGACGGAAGAAAAATAAATAAATAAACTAGAAAATTTCAGGAAATTTAAACGGGGCCTGCCACGTGGTGCGTAATCAGTCACACACCCCCAATCTAACATGTTATCAATAGGTTCGAAGCAATAAGTAGAAAAAGTTGGGACAAATTAAAAAAATGCTTAAATGCTAACATGAGCTAGCATGCTAATGCTAACTAGCATGTTATCAATAGCCTAGAAGCAATGAGTAAAAAAAGTTAAGCAAATTCAAAAAATTTGCTAAAATGCTAACATGAGCTAGCATGCTACTGCTAACTAGCATTTTATCAATAGCCTCGAAGCAATGAGTAAAAAAAGTTAAGAAAGATTCCAAAATTAGCAAAAATGCTAACATGAGCTAGCATGCTAATGCTAACTAGCATACTAATGCTAGCTAACATGTAATCGTTAGCCTCAACGTAATCACTACGAAAAGTTAAGAAATGTTAAAAAATTAGCTAAAATTCTAAAATTAGCTAGCATGCTAATGCTAACTAGCATGCACATGCTAGCTAACATGTAATCATTAGCTGCAACGTATTAACAGTGAAAAGTTAAGAAAATTCAAAAAAATAGCTAAAATGCTAAAATGAGCTAGCATGCTAATGCTAACTAGCATGCTAATGCTAGTTAACATGTAATCATTAGCTACAACGTAATCACTACGAAAAGTTAAGAAAATTTGAAAAATTAGCTAAAATGCTAACATTAGCTAGCATGCTAATGCTAACTAGCATGCTAATGCTAGCTAACATGTTATCATTAGCATCAGAGGAATCAACACGAAAAGTTAGTCAAAAACCCAAATTTAGCTAAAATGCTAAAAATAGCTAGCATGCTAATGCTAACTAGCTTAATAATGCTAAGTAGCATAATATTAGGTAATGGGTGTGAATACTTTTCTATGTGTTGGAATACTCTCCTAAGTCAGATAAGCGGTCTGTTTTAAAAGCCCAGGCAGCAATGTGCTTAGAAATGAATGGACAATGTATTTGCTGAAGCATTATGGGAAATGGAGTTGTGGCCAGAACAACGAATGTGCCTATTAAGTCAACTAATTTATAGACAGAAAGAGAGAGAGAGACAGGCACACAAAGTCCTTTAAGACCGCTCAATTCGCAGCTCCACAGTCACTGACAGAGAGACAGAGACGGGTAGACAGAGACAGAAAGGGAGACAGAAAGAGACAGAGAAAGACAGACAAAGAGACAGAAAGAGAGACAGAGACAGACAGAGACAGAGAAAGACAGACAAAGAGACAGAAAGAGAGACAGAGACAGACAGAGACAGAGAAAGACAGAGACAGACAGAGAGACGGACAGAGACAGAGAGAAAGAGAGAGACAGAGAAAGGCAGAAAAGTTCTTTCAGACCGCTGCTTCCGCAGCGGACCCTCCGCTGAGAGACAGACATAGAGTCCTTCAGAGTCAGTCGCTGGCTCATCTCCAAAGAGACAGGAGGTGCAGCTGCTGCTTGGAGGGACAGACAGACAGACAGACAGACAGACAGACAGACAGACAGACAGACAGATAGACAGACAGACAGACAGACAAACAGAAAGACAGAGACAGCGAGACAGTGTCCTATAGATGTGCTGCGTAAGCAGCCGACCAGCCGCTGACAGACAGACAGACAGACAGGGAGACAGGGAGACACAGACAGACAGCAGTAGTGTAAAAAAATATGCTGCTATGATATTCTATTGAAAATCTATGGGCTTTTATTTTGAAGAGCTTGTTTGACTCTTAATGTGAAAGTCCAACATGGATGTCAGTTAAGGCTGGCTGAGTATCGATCGTAATATATAGTTATTCTCCCATTAGTAATCCAGTTCTTTGAGGCCTTAAATTCATAAGCGTTTAGTTGACCTTTCATGACCTTTAATGGGCTCCTCTCCAAAGAGACAGGAGGAGCAGCTGCTGCTTAGAGGGACAGACAGAAAGACAGACAGAAAGACAGACAGAAAGAGAAAGGGACACAAAGTCCTTTAGGACCGCTCAATTCGCAGCTCGACAGTCGTTGACAGAGAGACAGAGACAGACAGTAAAGTTCTAAGAAAGCGCTGCTTCCGCAGCGCAACTGCCACTGACAGAACGTCACACAGACAGCTGATGTCTCAGTTCGTTCAGACCCTCTGCTGAGAGACAGACATGGAGTCCTTCAGAGTCAGTCGCTGACAGACAGACAGAAAGAACCTCTATGTGAGAGTAGTGTAATAGTAGTAATAAATATGTAATAAGAATGTAATAGTAGTGTAAAACAATAGTGTGCTGTGATATTGTATTGAAAATTTGAGGGCTTTTATTTTGAAAAGATTGTTTGAGTCTTATTTTGTGGGTCAAAAGTCAGGTTCAAGACATTTAAGAGCACTCCACACTAATCAGAATTAAAAGAAAGTAATCTACAGCTTCTATGGTAAACCTGAAGGCCTAAATCCATGTTCCAATAGAGTTGGAATGAACTCTAATGACCTCTGGCTCTCCTGAGAAGTGCAGGTGTGCCGTTGCTTGGCAACTAATGGCCGTGACTAATTTAGCGTGACTAATTTGTCTCTGACATGTCAGCCACTTTGAAGCTCTAAATCCATCTCTGACCCCAAAAAGGCTTCCGAACAAATTGCCGCTGTTCAAAAACCGTGCGATGTATCGAAAAAATTCTTGAAGCGTCAGTAAGAGCCGGGTTTCGCCTTCGATCATGGAAAAGCACAACTCTCTACATATTTCAGAGTCCGAGAACAAACGAGTTAAAAATGTCTTGTCACAAGCCCCAGCTTCAGAAACTGTCCGACTTGCTCAATGTTAAACAATAGGGGGATTTTCTGAAATCTGCTCAAAATGTGTCTGATTTTTTGCAAACGAAAGTCCGCTGAGAGAAAACGGTGAGACATAGAGAAATTTTGAAAAGATCGTGTGAATGTCATCGGGCGTGGCTTTCACATGGGCGAAAATCAGTTCAGTAGAAGGAAATATGTGACCGTGACGACGAGTTAAAAAATAATTTGGGTTCCAGCTCGGACAAAGTCTCGCACTCTAACTTAACGGCAGTTACACTGAAAAATTTTTAAATTTTTAAATTTGAGGCAAACTTTGGGTCGCTCAGAGGCTCATTGTGAAAAAACCGTAACAGATATCAACATCCCGTCTTCACTTCTGAAAAGTGCTCGGATATTCCTACAAACTGAGATTTTAATGGTTTTTCTAAGTGAACGTATGATGACACAGTAAATCCTCAAAAAAGTGGATTTTTTTGATCGCTCCGACACCGGACTCCATTCATTCCTATGGGATTTTTGGGCGTGGTTTTTCGCTAATTACGTCGCCATGGTAACTCCAATCGCTTATAAAAGTAATAGCACCCATCTCGAGATCGAGCCGCACGTTTTGATATATATATTGTGGGGGTGCATGCTACGGTACGACCCGCATTAAGGTGGACGGAAGAAAAATAAATAAATAAATAAATAAATAATAAAGAGTCCAGTTTAGAGGTGTAGAATAATAGGTGCCTTGCCATGCAATTGCATGGGAGGCAGTGCATTGCATTGCTTCGCAATGCAATGCTCTGCTTCTCCCTGCATTGCATTGGCAGGCCCCTAACTAGAAAATTTCAGGAAATTTAAACGGGGCCTGCCACGTGGTGCGTAATCAGTCACACACCCCCAATCAGAGGTTATGCTGCCTAGCCTAGCATACTAATGCTAGCTAACATGTTATCAATAGGTTCGAAGCAATAAGTAGAAAAAGTTGGGACAAATTAAAAAATTTGCAAAAATGCTAACATGAGCTAGCATGCTAATGCTAACTAGCATGTTATCAATATCCTCGAAGCAATGAGTGAAAAAAGTTAAGCAAAATTCAAAAATTAGCAAAAATGCTAACATGAGCTAGCATGCTAATGCTAACTAGCATGCGCATGCTAGCTAACATGTAATCATTAGCTGCAACGTAATAACAGTGAAAAGTTAAGAAAATTCAAAAAAATAGCTAAAATGCTAAAATGAGCTAGCTAAAATGAGCACACCCCCAATCTAACATGTTATCAATAGGTTCGAAGCAATAAGTAGAAAAAGTTGGGACAAATTAAAAAAATGCTTAAATGCTAACATGAGCTAGCATGCTAATGCTAACTAGCATGTTATCAATAGCCTCGAAGCAATGAGTAAAAAAAGTTAAGCAAATTCAAAAAATTAGCTAAAATGCTAACATGAGCTAGCATGCTAATGCTAACTAGCATTTTATCAATAGCCTCGAAGCAATGAGTAAAAAAAGTTAAGAAAGATTCCAAAATTAGCAAAAATGCTAACATGAGCTAGCATGCTAATGCTAACTAGCATACTAATGCTAGCTAACATGTAATCGTTAGCCTCAACGTAATCACTACGAAAAGTTAAGAAATTTTAAAAAATTAGCTAAAATGCTAACATGAGCTAGCATGCTAATGCTAACTAGCATGCTAATGCTAGCTAACATGTAATCATTAGCTACGACGTAATCATTACGAAAAGTTACGAAAATGTCAAAAAATTTCTTAAATGCTAGCATGAGCTAGCATGCTAATGCTAACTAGCATGCGCATGCTAGCTAACATGTAACAAATAGCATCAGAGGAATCAGCACGAAAAGTTAGTCAAAAACCCAAATTTAGCTAAAATGCTAAAAATAGCTAGCATGCTAATGCTAACTAGCTTAATAATGCTAAGTAGCATAATATTAGGTAAGGGGTGTGAATACTTTTCTATGTGTTAGAATACTCTCCCAAGTCAGATAAGCGGTCTGTTTTAAAAGCCCAGGCAGCAATGTGCTTAGAAATGAATGGACAATGTATTTGCTGAAGCATTATGGGAAATGGAGTTGTGGCCAGAACAAAGAATGTGCCTATTAAGTCAACTAACTTATAGACAGAAAGAGAGAGAGAGACAGGGACACAAAGTCCTTTAAGACCGCTCAATTCGCAGCTCCACAGTCACTGACAGAGAGACAGAGACGGGCAGACAGACACAGACAGGGAGACAGAAAGAGACAGAGAAAGACAGGGAGACAGAAAGAGAGACAGAGACAGACAGAGAGACAGAAAGAGACAGACAGAGAGACAGAGACGGGCAGACAGAGACAGACAGGGAGACAGAAAGAGAGACAGAGACAGACAGAGAGACAGAAAGAGACAGAGAAAGACAGACAAAGAGACAGAAAGAGAGACAGAAAGAGAGAAAGAGACAGACAGAGAGAAAGACAGACAGACAACCCCTATGAATCGTCTATAGAAAATCTGAAGGCTTTTATTTTGAAGAGCTTGTTTGAGTCTTATTTTGAAAGTCCATCATGGATGTCAGTTAAGGCTGATTGAATATCATATGTATAATGAAATCCTCTGAAGGGTAATCCATTAATCTAACAGGCCTTAACTCCATGTCTAAATAGAGTTCTAATGACCTTAAGTGACCTTTTGTTCTCCTCAGAGGCCAGCTGTGCTGTTGCTAAGTAACAGCAAAGTCACAGGTGCATGTGTGTGTGACCCAATCAGCTGATGCTCGGCTTACAGGCAGGCAGTCAGACAGACAGACAGACAGACAGACAGAAAGACAGCAATAGTTTAAAACAATAGGGTCCTGTGATATTGTATTGAAGATCAGAGGGCTTTTATTTTGAAGAGATTATTTGAGTCTTATTTTGAAAGTCCAGCATGGATGTCAGTTGAGGCTGATTCAGTCTCTTTATTCATATGTTGCGCTACCACCAATGGTAATCAACTGTTCTATCAGACCTTAAATTCATGTCCATAGAGTGTTATGATGACCTTTAGTGAC
This sequence comes from Valencia hispanica, assembly GCA_963556495.2. Lineage (NCBI taxonomy): Eukaryota > Metazoa > Chordata > Actinopteri > Cyprinodontiformes > Valenciidae > Valencia > Valencia hispanica. The sequence goes on along the minus strand of OY747714.1, from coordinate 53,023,216 downwards.
CTTTAATGAGCTCTCCTCCACAGAGCCTCAGACAGTGTGGGTCAAAAGTCAATTTCAAGACATGTATGAGCACTCCACACTAATCAGAATTACTGGAAATGTAGCTACAGCTACCCAAATGTCAGTTTCAAGACATGAACAAGCACTCCACACTAATCAGAAAAAAAAGAGACAGAGAAAGGCAGAAAAATTCTTTCAGACCGCTGCTTCCGCAGCGGACCCTCCGCTGAGAGACAGACATAGAGTCCTTCAGAGTCAGTCGCTGGCTCATCTCCAAAGAGACAAGAGGTGCAGCTGCTGCTTAGAGGGACAGACAGACAGACAGACAGACAGACAGACAGACAGACAGACAGACAGACAGACAGACAGACAGACAGACAGACAGACTGCAGTAGTGTAAAACAATAAGCTGCTATGATCTTCTATAGAAAATCTGAGGGCTTTTATTTTGAAGAGCTTGTTTGAGTCTTATTTTGAAAGTCCATCATGGATGTCAGTTAAGGCTGATTGAATATCATATGTATAATGAAATCCTCTGAAGGGTAATCCATTAATCTAACAGGCCTTAACTCCATGTCTAAATAGAGTTCTAATGACCTTAAGAGACCTTTTGTTCTCCTCAGAGGCCAGCTGTGCTGTTGCTAAGTAACAGCAAAGTCACAGGTGCATGTGTGTGTGACCCAATCAGCTGATCAGACAGTGTGGGTCAAAAGTCACTTTCAAGACATGTATGAGCACTCCACACTAATCAGAATTACTGGAAATGAATCTACAGCTACCCAAATGTCAGTTTCAAGACATGTATGAGCACTCCACACTAATCAGAAAAAAAAGAGACAGAGAAAGGCAGAAAAGTTCTTTCAGACCGCTGCTTCCGCAGCGGACCCTCCGCTGAGACACAGACATGGAGTCCTTCAGAGTCAGTCGCTGACGGAGAGAACCTCTATGTGAGAGTAGTGTAATAGTAGTAATAAATGTGTAATAGATCTTTAATAGTAGTGTAAAATAATAGGGTACTGTGATATTGTATACAAAATCTTAGGGCTTTTATTTTGTAAATATTGTTTGAGTCTTATTTTGTGGGTCAAAAGTCAGTTTCAAGACATGTAAGAGCACTCCACACTAATCAGAATTAGTACAAAGTAATCTACAGCTTCTATGGTAAATCTGAAGGCCTAAATCCATGTTCAAATAGAGTTGGAATGAACTCTAATGACCTCTGGCTCTCCTGAGAAGTGCAGGTGTGCCGTTGCTTGGCAACTAATGGCCGTGACTAATTTAGCGTGACTAATTTGTCTCTGACATGTCAGCCACTTTGAAGCTCTAAATCCATCTCTGACCCCAAAAAGGCTTCCGAACAAATTGCTGCTGTTCAAAAACCGTGCGATGTATCGAAAAAATTCTTGAAGCGTCAGTGAGAGCCGGGTTTCGCCTTCGATCATGGAAAAGCACAACTCTCTACATATTTCAGAGTCCGAGAACAAACGAGTTAAAAATGTCTTGTCACAAGCCCCAGCTTCAGAAACTGTCAGACTTGCTCAATGTTAAACAATAGGGGGATTTTCTGAAATCTGCTCAAAATGTGTCTGATTTTTTGCAAACGAAAGTCCGCTGAGAGAAAACGGTGAGACATAGAGAAATTTTGAAAAGATCGTGTGAATGTCATCGGGCGTGGCTTTCACATGGGCGAAAATCAGTTCAGTAGAAGGAAATATGTGACCGTGACGACGAGTTAAAAAATAATTTGGGTTCCAGCTCGGACAAAGTCTCGCACTCTAACTTAACGGCAGTTACACTGAAAAATTTTTAAATTTTTAAATTTGAGGCAAACTTTGGGTCGCTCAGAGGCTCATTGTGAAAAAACCGTAACAGATATCAACATCCCGTCTTCACTTCTGAAAAGTGCTCGGATATTCCTACAAACTGAGATTTTAATGGTTTTTCTAAGTGAACGTATGATGACACAGTAAATCCTCAAAAAAGTGGATTTTTTTGATCGCTCCGACACCGGACTCCATTCATTCCTATGGGATTTTTGGGCGTGGTTTTTTGCTAATTACGTCGCCATGGTAACTCCAATCGCTTATAAAAGTAATAGCACCCATCTCGAGATCGAGCCGCACGTTTTGATATATATATTGTGGGGGTGCATGCTACGGTACGACCCGCATTAAGGTGGACGGAAGAAAAATAAATAAATAAACTAGAAAATTTCAGGAAATTTAAACGGGGCCTGCCACGTGGTGCGTAATCAGTCACACACCCCCATTCAGAGCTTCTGTTGCCTAGAACAAATTAAAAAAATAGCTAAAATGCTAACATGAGCTAGCATGCTAATGCTAACTAGCATGCTAATGATAGCTAGCATGTTATTAATAGCCTCGAAGCAATGAGTAAAAAAAGTTAAGCAAAATTCAAAAATTAGCAAAAATGCTAACATGAGCTAGCATGCTAATGCTAGCTAACATGTAATCATTAGCTACAACGTAATCACTACGAAAAGTTAAGAAAATTTGAAAAATTAGCAAAAATGCTAACATGAGCTAGCATGCTAATGCTAACTAGCATGCTAATGCTAGCTAACATGTAATCAAAAGCTGCAACATAATCACTACGAAAAGTTAAGAAATGTTGAAAAATTAGCTAAAATTCTAAATTTAGCTAGCATGCTAATGCTAACTAGCATGCGCATGCTAGCTAACATGTAATCATTAGCTGCAACGTAATAACAGTGAAAAGTTAAGAAAATTCAAAAAAATAGCTAAAATGCTAAAATGAGCTAGCATGCTAATGCTAACTAGCATGCTAATGCTAGCTAACATGTAATCATTAGCTACAACGTAATCACTACGAAACGTTAAGAAAATTTGAAAAATTAGCTAAAATGCTAACATGAGCTAGCATGCTAATGCTAGCTAGCATGCGCATGCTAGCTAACATGTAATCATTAGCTGCAACGTAATAACAGTGAAAAGTTAAGAAAATTCAAAAAAATAGCTAAAATGCTAAAATGAGCTAGCATGCTAATGCTAACTAGCATGTTAATGCTAGCTAACATGTAATCATTAGCTACAACGTAATCACTACGAAAAGTTAAGAAAATTTGAAAAATTAGCAAAAATGCTAACATGAGCTAGCATGCTAATGCTAACTAGCATGCTAATGCTAGCTAACATGTTATCATTAGCATCAGAGGAATCAGCACGAAAAGTTAGTCAAAAACCCAAATTTAGCTAAAATGCTAAAAATAGCTAGCATGCTAATGCTAACTAGCTTAATAATGCTAAGTAGCATAATATTAGGTAAGGGGTGTGAATACTTTTCTATGTGTTAGAATACTCTCCTAAGTCAGATAAGCGGTCTGTTTTAAAAGCCCAGGCAGCTATGTGCTTAGAAATGAATGGACAATGTCATTGCTGAAGCATTATGGGAAATGGAGTTGTGGCAGGTATAAAGAATGTGCCTATTAAGTAAACTGACTTATAGACAGAAAGAGAGAGAGAGACAGGGACACAAAGTCCTTTAAGACCGCTCAATTCGCAGCTCGACAGTCACTGACAGAGAGACAGAGACGGGCAGACAGACACAGACAGGGAGACAGAAAGAGACAGAGAAAGACAGACAAAGAGACAGAAAGAGAGACAGAGACAGACAGAGAGAGAAAGACAGACAGGGAGACAGAAAGAGAGACAGACAGAGACAGAAAGAGAGACAGAGACAGAGAGAGACAGAGAAAGACAGACAGACAAAGAGACAGAAAGAGAGACAGAGACAGACAGAGACAGAGAAAGACAGACAGGGAGACAGAAAGAGAGACAGACAGAGACAGAAAGAGAGACAGAGATAGACAGAGACAGAGAAAGACAGACAAGGAGACAGAAAGAGAGACAGACAGAGACAAAAAGAGAGACAGAGACAGAAAGAGATAGAGAAAGACAGACAAAGAGACAGAAAGAGAGACAGACAGAGAGAAAGAGACAGACAGAGAGACAGACAGACAGACAACCCCTATGAATCTTCTATAGAAAATCTGAGGGCTTTTATTTTGAAGAGCTTGTTTGAGTCTTATTTTGAAAGTCCATCATGGATGTCAGTTAAGGCTGATTGAATATCATATGTATAATGAAATCCTCTGAAGGGTAATCCATTAATCTAACAGGCCTTAACTCCATGTCTAAATAGAGTTCTAATGACCTTAAGAGACCTTTTGTTCTCCTCAGAGGCCAGCTGTGCTGTTGCTAAGTAACAGCAAAGTCACAGGTGCATGTGTGTGTGACCCAATCAGCTGATCAGACAGTGTGGGTCAAAAGTCACTTTCAAGACATGTATGAGCACTCCACACTAATCAGAATTACTGGAAATGAATCTACAGCTACCCAAATGTCAGTTTCAAGACATGAACAAGCACTCCACACTAATCAGAAAAAAAAGAGACAGAGAAAGGCAGAAAAGTTCTTTCAGACCGCTGACCCTCCGCTGAGACACAGACATGGACTCCTTCAGAGTCAGTCGCTGACGGAGAGAACCTCTATGTGAGAGTAGTGTAATAGTAGTAATAAATGTGTAATAGATCTTTAATAGTAGTGTAAAATAATAGGGTACTGTGATATTGTATACAAAATCTTAGGGCTTTTATTTTGTAAATATTGTTTGAGTCTTATTTTGTGGGTCAAAAGTCAGTTTCAAGACATGTAAGAGCACTCCACACTAATCAGAATTAGTACAAAGTAATCTACAGCTTCTATGGTAAACCTGAAGGCCTAAATCCATGTTCCAATAGAGTTGGAATGAACTCTAATGACCTCTGGCTCTCCTGAGAAGTGCAGGTGTGCCGTTGCTTGGCAACTAATGGCCGTGACTAATTTAGCGTGACTAATTTGTCTCTGACATGTCAGCCACTTTGAAGCTCTAAATCCATCTCTGACCCCAAAAAGGCTTCCGAACAAATTGCCGCTGTTCAAAAACCGTGCGATGTATCGAAAAAATTCTTGAAGCGTCAGTGAGAGCCGGGTTTCGCCTTCGATCATGGAAAAGCACAACTCTCTACATATTTCAGAGTCCGAGAACAAACGAGTTAAAAATGTCTTGTCACCAGCCCCAGCTTCAGAAACTGTCAGACTTGCTCAATGTTAAACAATAGGGGGATTTTCTGAAATCTGCTCAAAATGTGTCTGATTTTTTGCAAACGAAAGTCCGCTGAGAGAAAACGGTGAGACATAGAGAAATTTTGAAAAGATCGTGTGAATGTCATCGGGCGTGGCTTTCACATGGGCGAAAATCAGTTCAGTAGAAGGAAATATGTGACCGTGACGACGAGTTAAAAAATAATTTGGGTTCCAGCTCGGACAAAGTCTCGCACTCTAACTTAACGGCAGTTACACTGAAAAATTTTTAAATTTTTTAATTTGAGGCAAACTTTGGGTCGCTCAGAGGCTCATTGTGAAAAAACCGTAACAGATATCAACATCCCGTCTTCACTTCTGAAAAGTGCTCGGATATTCCTACAAACTGAGATTTTAATGGTTTTTCTAAGTGAACGTATGATGACACAGTAAATCCTCAAAAAAGTGGATTTTTTTGATCGCTCCGACACCGGACTCCATTCATTCCTATGGGATTTTTGAGCGTGGTTTTTCGCTAATTACGTCGCCATGGTAACTCCAATCGCTTATAAAAGTAATAGCACCCATCTCGAGATCGAGCCGCACGTTTTGATATATATATTGTGGGGGTGCATGCTACGGTACGACCCGCATTAAGGTGGACGGAAGAAAAATAAATAAATAAACTAGAAAATTTCAGGAAATTTAAACGGGGCCTGCCACGTGGTGCGTAATCAGTCACACACCCCCATTCAGAGCTTCTGTTGCCTAGAACAAATTAAAAAAATAGCTAAAATGCTAACATGAGCTAGCATGCTAATGCTAACTAGCATGCTAATGATAGCTAGCATGTTATTAATAGCCTCGAAGCAATGAGTAAAAAAAGTTAAGCAAAATTCAAAAATTAGCAAAAATGCTAACATGAGCTAGCATGCTAATGCTAGCTAACATGTAATCATTAGCTACAACGTAATCACTACGAAAAGTTAAGAAAATTTGAAAAATTAGCAAAAATGCTAACATGAGCTAGCATGCTAATGCTAACTAGCATGCTAATGCTAGCTAACATGTAATCAAAAGCTGCAACATAATCACTACGAAAAGTTAAGAAATGTTGAAAAATTAGCTAAAATTCTAAATTTAGCTAGCATGCTAATGCTAACTAGCATGCGCATGCTAGCTAACATGTAATCATTAGCTGCAACGTAATAACAGTGAAAAGTTAAGAAAATTCAAAAAAATAGCTAAAATGCTAAAATGAGCTAGCATGCTAATGCTAACTAGCATGCTAATGCTAGCTAACATGTAATCATTAGCTACAACGTAATCACTACGAAACGTTAAGAAAATTTGAAAAATTAGCTAAAATGCTAACATGAGCTAGCATGCTAATGCTAGCTAGCATGCGCATGCTAGCTAACATGTAATCATTAGCTGCAACGTAATAACAGTGAAAAGTTAAGAAAATTCAAAAAAATAGCTAAAATGCTAAAATGAGCTAGCATGCTAATGCTAACTAGCATGTTAATGCTAGCTAACATGTAATCATTAGCTACAACGTAATCACTACGAAAAGTTAAGAAAATTTGAAAAATTAGCAAAAATGCTAACATGAGCTAGCATGCTAATGCTAACTAGCATGCTAATGCTAGCTAACATGTTATCATTAGCATCAGAGGAATCAGCACGAAAAGTTAGTCAAAAACCCAAATTTAGCTAAAATGCTAAAAATAGCTAGCATGCTAATGCTAACTAGCTTAATAATGCTAAGTAGCATAATATTAGGTAAGGGGTGTGAATACTTTTCTATGTGTTAGAATACTCTCCTAAGTCAGATAAGCGGTCTGTTTTAAAAGCCCAGGCAGCTATGTGCTTAGAAATGAATGGACAATGTCATTGCTGAAGCATTATGGGAAATGGAGTTGTGGCAGGTATAAAGAATGTGCCTATTAAGTAAACTGACTTATAGACAGAAAGAGAGAGAGAGACAGGGACACAAAGTCCTTTAAGACCGCTCAATTCGCAGCTCGACAGTCACTGACAGAGAGACAGAGACGGGCAGACAGACACAGACAGGGAGACAGAAAGAGACAGAGAAAGACAGACAAAGAGACAGAAAGAGAGACAGAGACAGACAGAGAGAGAAAGACAGACAGGGAGACAGAAAGAGAGACAGACAGAGACAGAAAGAGAGACAGAGACAGAGAGAGACAGAGAAAGACAGACAGACAAAGAGACAGAAAGAGAGACAGAGACAGACAGAGACAGAGAAAGACAGACAGGGAGACAGAAAGAGAGACAGACAGAGACAGAAAGAGAGACAGAGATAGACAGAGACAGAGAAAGACAGACAAGGAGACAGAAAGAGAGACAGACAGAGACAAAAAGAGAGACAGAGACAGAAAGAGATAGAGAAAGACAGACAAAGAGACAGAAAGAGAGACAGACAGAGAGAAAGAGACAGACAGAGAGACAGACAGACAGACAACCCCTATGAATCTTCTATAGAAAATCTGAGGGCTTTTATTTTGAAGAGCTTGTTTGAGTCTTATTTTGAAAGTCCATCATGGATGTCAGTTAAGGCTGATTGAATATCATATGTATAATGAAATCCTCTGAAGGGTAATCCATTAATCTAACAGGCCTTAACTCCATGTCTAAATAGAGTTCTAATGACCTTAAGAGACCTTTTGTTCTCCTCAGAGGCCAGCTGTGCTGTTGCTAAGTAACAGCAAAGTCACAGGTGCATGTGTGTGTGACCCAATCAGCTGATCAGACAGTGTGGGTCAAAAGTCACTTTCAAGACATGTATGAGCACTCCACACTAATCAGAATTACTGGAAATGAATCTACAGCTACCCAAATGTCAGTTTCAAGACATGAACAAGCACTCCACACTAATCAGAAAAAAAAGAGACAGAGAAAGGCAGAAAAGTTCTTTCAGACCGCTGACCCTCCGCTGAGACACAGACATGGACTCCTTCAGAGTCAGTCGCTGACGGAGAGAACCTCTATGTGAGAGTAGTGTAATAGTAGTAATAAATGTGTAATAGATCTTTAATAGTAGTGTAAAATAATAGGGTACTGTGATATTGTATACAAAATCTTAGGGCTTTTATTTTGTAAATATTGTTTGAGTCTTATTTTGTGGGTCAAAAGTCAGTTTCAAGACATGTAAGAGCACTCCACACTAATCAGAATTAGTACAAAGTAATCTACAGCTTCTATGGTAAACCTGAAGGCCTAAATCCATGTTCCAATAGAGTTGGAATGAACTCTAATGACCTCTGGCTCTCCTGAGAAGTGCAGGTGTGCCGTTGCTTGGCAACTAATGGCCGTGACTAATTTAGCGTGACTAATTTGTCTCTGACATGTCAGCCACTTTGAAGCTCTAAATCCATCTCTGACCCCAAAAAGGCTTCCGAACAAATTGCCGCTGTTCAAAAACCGTGCGATGTATCGAAAAAATTCTTGAAGCGTCAGTGAGAGCCGGGTTTCGCCTTCGATCATGGAAAAGCACAACTCTCTACATATTTCAGAGTCCGAGAACAAACGAGTTAAAAATGTCTTGTCACCAGCCCCAGCTTCAGAAACTGTCAGACTTGCTCAATGTTAAACAATAGGGGGATTTTCTGAAATCTGCTCAAAATGTGTCTGATTTTTTGCAAACGAAAGTCCGCTGAGAGAAAACGGTGAGACATAGAGAAATTTTGAAAAGATCGTGTGAATGTCATCGGGCGTGGCTTTCACATGGGCGAAAATCAGTTCAGTAGAAGGAAATATGTGACCGTGACGACGAGTTAAAAAATAATTTGGGTTCCAGCTCGGACAAAGTCTCGCACTCTAACTTAACGGCAGTTACACTGAAAAATTTTTAAATTTTTTAATTTGAGGCAAACTTTGGGTCGCTCAGAGGCTCATTGTGAAAAAACCGTAACAGATATCAACATCCCGTCTTCACTTCTGAAAAGTGCTCGGATATTCCTACAAACTGAGATTTTAATGGTTTTTCTAAGTGAACGTATGATGACACAGTAAATCCTCAAAAAAGTGGATTTTTTTGATCGCTCCGACACCGGACTCCATTCATTCCTATGGGATTTTTGAGCGTGGTTTTTCGCTAATTACGTCGCCATGGTAACTCCAATCGCTTATAAAAGTAATAGCACCCATCTCGAGATCGAGCCGCACGTTTTGATATATATATTGTGGGGGTGCATGCTACGGTACGACCCGCATTAAGGTGGACGGAAGAAAAATAAATAAATAAATAATAAAGAGTCCAGTTTAGAGGTGTAGAATAATAGGTGCCTTGCCATGCAATTGCATGGGAGGCAGTGCATTGCATTGCTTCGCAATGCAATGCTCTGCTTCTCCCTGCATTGCATTGGCAGGCCCCTAACTAGAAAATTTCAGGAAATTTAAACGGGGCCTGCCACGTGGTGCGTAATCAGTCACACACCCCCAATCTAACATGTTATCAATAGGTTCGAAGCAATAAGTAGAAAAAGTTGGGACAAATTAAAAAAATGCTTAAATGCTAACATGAGCTAGCATGCTAATGCTAACTAGCATGTTATCAATAGCCTCGAAGCAATGAGTAAAAAAAGTTAAGCAAATTCAAAAAAATTGCTAAAATGCTAACATGAGCTAGCATGCTAATGCTAACTAGCATTTTATCAATAGCCTCGAAGCAATGAGTAAAAAAAGTTAAGAAAGATTCCAAAATTAGCAAAAATGCTAACATGAGCTAGCATGCTAATGCTAACTAGCAAACTAATGCTAGCTAACATGTAATCGTTAGCCTCAACGTAATCACTACGAAAAGTTAAGAAATGTTTAAAAATTAGCTAAAATTCTAAAATTAGCTAGCATGCTAATGCTAACTAGCATGCACATGCTAGCTAACATGTAATCATTAGCTGCAACGTATTAACAGTGAAAAGTTAAGAAAATTCAAAAAAATAGCTAAAATGCTAAAATGAGCTAGCATGCTAATGCTAACTAGCATGCTAATGCTAGCTAACATGTAATCATTAGCTACAACGTAATCACTACGAAAAGTTAAGAAAATTTGAAAAATTAGCTAAAATGCTAACATGAGCTAGCATGCTAATGCTAACTAGCATGCTAATGCTAGCTAACATGTTATCATTAGCATCAGAGGAATCAGCACGAAAAGTTAGTCAAAAACCCAAATTTAGCTAAAATGCTAAAAATAGCTAGCATGCTAATGCTAACTAGCTTAATAATGCTAAGTAGCATAATATTAGGTAAGGGGTGTGAATACTTTTCTATGTGTTGGAATACTCTCCTAAGTCAGATAAGCGGTCTGTTTTAAAAGCCCAGGCAGCAATGTGCTTAGAAATGAATGGACAATGTATTTGCTGAAGCATTATGGGAAATGGAGTTGTGGCCAGAACAAAGAATGTGCCTATTAAGTCAACTAACTTATAGACAGAAAGAGAGAGAGAGACAGGGACACAAAGTCCTTTAAGACCGGTCAATTCGCAGCTCGACAGTCACTGACAGAGAGACAGAGATGGGCAGACAGAGACAGACAGGGAGACAGAAAGAGACAGAGAAAGACAGACAAAGAGACAGAAAGAGAGACAGACAGAGAGACGGACAGAGACAGAGAAAGACAGACAAAGAGACAGACAGAGAGGCGGACAGAGACAGACAGAGAGAAAGAGACAGACAAAGAGACAGAAAGAGACAGAGAAAGACAGACAAAGAGACAGAAAGAGAGACAGACAGACAGAGAGAAAGAGACAGACAGAGAGACAGACAGAGACAGACAGAGTAAAAGAGACAGACAGAGAGATGGACAGAGACAGACAGAGTGAAAGAGACAGACAGAGAGATGGACAGAGACAGACAGAGTGAAAGAGACAGACAGAGAGATGGACAGAGACAGACAGAGAGACAGACAGACAGACAACCCCTATGAATCGTCTATAGAAAATCTGAAGGCTTTTATTTTGAAGAGCTTGCTTGAGTCTTATTTTGAAAGTCCATCATGGATGTCAGTTTAGGCTGATTGAATATCATATGTATAATGAAATTCTCTGAAGGGTAATCCATAAATCTAACAGGCCTTAACTCCATGTCTAAATAGAGTTCTAATGACCTTAAGAGACCTTTTGTTCTCCTCAGAGGCCAGCTGTGCTGTTGCTAAGTAACAGCAAAGTCACAGGTGCATGTGTGTGTGACCCAATCAGCTGATGCTCGGCTTACAGGCAGGCAGTCAGACAGACAGACAGAAAGACAGCAATAGTTTAAAACAATAGGGTCCTGTGATATTGTATTGAAGATCAGAGGGCTTTTATTTTGAAGAGATTATTTGAGTCTTATTTTGAAAGTCCAGCATGGATGTCAGTTGAGGCTGATTCAGTCTCTTTATTCATATGTTGCGCTACCACCAATGGTAATCAACTGTTCTATCAGACCTTAAATTCATGTCCATAGAGTGTTATGATGACCTTTAGTGACCTTTAATGAGCTCTCCTCCACAGAGCCTCAGACAGTGTGGGTCAAAAGTCAATTTCAAGACATGTATGAGCACTCCACACTAATCAGAATTACTGGAAATGTAGCTACAGCTACCCAAATGTCAGTTTCAAGACATGAACAAGCACTCCACACTAATCAGAAAAAAAAGAGACAGAGAAAGGCAGAAAAATTCTTTCAGACCGCTGCTTCCGCAGCGGACCCTCCGCTGAGAGACAGACATAGAGTCCTTCAGAGTCAGTCGCTGGCTCATCTCCAAAGAGACAAGAGGTGCAGCTGCTGCTTAGAGGGACAGACAGACAGACAGACAGACAGACAGACAGACAGACAGACAGACAGACAGACAGACAGACAGACAGACAGACAGACAGACAGACAGACTGCAGTAGTGTAAAACAATAAGCTGCTATGATCTTCTATAGAAAATCTGAGGGCTTTTATTTTGAAGAGCTTGTTTGAGTCTTATTTTGAAAGTCCATCATGGATGTCAGTTAAGGCTGATTGAATATCATATGTATAATGAAATCCTCTGAAGGGTAATCCATTAATCTAACAGGCCTTAACTCCATGTCTAAATAGAGTTCTAATGACCTTAAGAGACCTTTTGTTCTCCTCAGAGGCCAGCTGTGCTGTTGCTAAGTAACAGCAAAGTCACAGGTGCATGTGTGTGTGACCCAATCAGCTGATCAGACAGTGTGGGTCAAAAGTCACTTTCAAGACATGTATGAGCACTCCACACTAATCAGAATTACTGGAAATGAATCTACAGCTACCCAAATGTCAGTTTCAAGACATGTATGAGCACTCCACACTAATCAGAAAAAAAAGAGACAGAGAAAGGCAGAAAAGTTCTTTCAGACCGCTGCTTCCGCAGCGGACCCTCCGCTGAGACACAGACATGGAGTCCTTCAGAGTCAGTCGCTGACGGAGAGAACCTCTATGTGAGAGTAGTGTAATAGTAGTAATAAATGTGTAATAGATCTTTAATAGTAGTGTAAAATAATAGGGTACTGTGATATTGTATACAAAATCTTAGGGCTTTTATTTTGTAAATATTGTTTGAGTCTTATTTTGTGGGTCAAAAGTCAGTTTCAAGACATGTAAGAGCACTCCACACTAATCAGAATTAGTACAAAGTAATCTACAGCTTCTATGGTAAATCTGAAGGCCTAAATCCATGTTCAAATAGAGTTGGAATGAACTCTAATGACCTCTGGCTCTCCTGAGAAGTGCAGGTGTGCCGTTGCTTGGCAACTAATGGCCGTGACTAATTTAGCGTGACTAATTTGTCTCTGACATGTCAGCCACTTTGAAGCTCTAAATCCATCTCTGACCCCAAAAAGGCTTCCGAACAAATTGCTGCTGTTCAAAAACCGTGCGATGTATCGAAAAAATTCTTGAAGCGTCAGTGAGAGCCGGGTTTCGCCTTCGATCATGGAAAAGCACAACTCTCTACATATTTCAGAGTCCGAGAACAAACGAGTTAAAAATGTCTTGTCACAAGCCCCAGCTTCAGAAACTGTCAGACTTGCTCAATGTTAAACAATAGGGGGATTTTCTGAAATCTGCTCAAAATGTGTCTGATTTTTTGCAAACGAAAGTCCGCTGAGAGAAAACGGTGAGACATAGAGAAATTTTGAAAAGATCGTGTGAATGTCATCGGGCGTGGCTTTCACATGGGCGAAAATCAGTTCAGTAGAAGGAAATATGTGACCGTGACGACGAGTTAAAAAATAATTTGGGTTCCAGCTCGGACAAAGTCTCGCACTCTAACTTAACGGCAGTTACACTGAAAAATTTTTAAATTTTTAAATTTGAGGCAAACTTTGGGTCGCTCAGAGGCTCATTGTGAAAAAACCGTAACAGATATCAACATCCCGTCTTCACTTCTGAAAAGTGCTCGGATATTCCTACAAACTGAGATTTTAATGGTTTTTCTAAGTGAACGTATGATGACACAGTAAATCCTCAAAAAAGTGGATTTTTTTGATCGCTCCGACACCGGACTCCATTCATTCCTATGGGATTTTTGGGCGTGGTTTTTTGCTAATTACGTCGCCATGGTAACTCCAATCGCTTATAAAAGTAATAGCACCCATCTCGAGATCGAGCCGCACGTTTTGATATATATATTGTGGGGGTGCATGCTACGGTACGACCCGCATTAAGGTGGACGGAAGAAAAATAAATAAATAAATAATAAAGAGTCCAGTTTAGAGGTGTAGAATAATAGGTGCCTTGCCATGCAATTGCATGGGAGGCAGTGCATTGCATTGCTTCGCAATGCAATGCTCTGCTTCTCCCTGCATTGCATTGGCAGGCCCCTAATAATAAAGAGTCCAGTTTAGAGGTGTAGAATAATAGGTGCCTTGCCATGCAATTGCATGGGAGGCAGTGCATTGCATTGCTTCGCAATGCAATGCTCTGCTTCTCCCTGCATTGCATTGGCAGGCCCCTAATAATAAAGAGTCCAGTTTAGAGGTGTAGAATAATAGGTGCCTTGCCATGCAATTGCATGGGAGGCAGTGCATTGCATTGCTTCGCAATGCAATGCTCTGCTTCTCCCTGCATTGCATTGGCAGGCCCCTAATAATAAAGAGTCCAGTTTAGAGGTGTAGAATAATAGGTGCCTTGCCATGCAATTGCATGGGAGGCAGTGCATTGCATTGCTTCGCAATGCAATGCTCTGCTTCTCCCTGCATTGCATTGGCAGGCCCCTAATAAAGAAGCCGTTTAGAGGTGTAGAATAATAGGTGCCTTGCCATGCAATTGCATGGGAGGCAGTGCATTGCATTGCTTCGCAATGCAATGCTCTGCTTCTCCCTGCATTGCATTGGCAGGCCCCTAATAAAGAAGCCAGTTTAGAGGTGTAGAATAATAGGTGCCTTGTCATGCAATTGCATGGGAGGCAGTGCATTGCATTGCTTCGCAATGCAATGCTCTGCTTCTCCCTGCATTGCATTGGCAGGCCCCTAATAAATAAATAAATAATAAAGAGTCCAGTTTAGAGGTGTAGAATAATAGGTGCCTTGCCATGCAATTGCATGGGAGGCAGTGCATTGCATTGCTTCGCAATGCAATGCTCTGCTTCTCCCTGCATTGCATTGGCAGGCCCCTAATTAGAGGTGTAGAATAATAGGTGCCTTGCCATGCAATTGCATGGGAGGCAGTGCATTGCATTGCTTCGCAATGCAATGCTCTGCTTCTCCCTGCATTGCATTGGCAGGCCCCTAATAAATAAATAAATAATAAAGAGTCCAGTTTAGAGGTGTAGAATAATAGGTGCCTTGCCATGCAATTGCATGGGAGGCAGTGCATTGCATTGCTTCGCAATGCAATGCTCTGCTTCTCCCTGCATTGCATTGGCAGGCCCCTAATAAATAAATAAAAATAAAGAGACCAGTTTAGAGGTGTAGAATAATAGGTGCCTTGCCATGCAATTGCATGGGAGGCAGTGCATTGCATTGCTTCGCAATGCAATGCTCTGCTTCTCCCTGCATTGCATTGGCAGGCCCCTAATAAAGAGACCAGTTTAGAGGTGTAGAATAATAGGTGCCTTGCCCTGCAATTGCATGGGAGGCAGTGCATTGCATTGCTTCGCAATGCAATGCTCTGCTTCTCCCTGCATTGCATTGGCAGGCCCCTAATAAGAATAAAGAAGCCGTTTAGAGGTGTAGAATAATAGGTGCCTTGCCATGCAATTGCATGGGAGGCAGTGCATTGCATTGCTTCGCAATGCAATGCTCTGCTTCTCCCTGCATTGCATTGGCAGGCCCCTAATAAAGAAGCCGTTTAGAGGTGTAGATTAATAGGTGCCTTGCCATGCAATTGCATGGGAGGCAGTGCATTGCATTGCTTCGCAATGCAATGCTCTGCTTCTCCCTGCATTGCATTGGCAGGCCCCTAAAAATAGAGAGACCAGTTTAGAGGTGTAGAATAATAGGTGCCTTGCCATGCAATTGCATGGGAGGCAGAGCATTGCATTGCTTCGCAATGCAATGCTCTGCTTCTCCCTGCATTGCATTGGCAGGCCCCTAACTAGAAAATTTCAGGAAATTTAAACGGGGCCTGCCACGTGGTGCGTAATCAGTCACACACCCCCAATCAGAGGTTTTGCTGCCTATCCTAGGATACTAATGCTAGCTAACATGTTATCAATAGGTTCGAAGCAATAAGTAGAAAAAGTTGGGACAAATTAAAAAATTTGCAAAAATGCTAACATGAGCTAGCATGCTAATGCTAACTAGCATGTTATCAATATCCTCAAAGCAATGAGTGAAAAAAGTTAAGCAAAATTCAAAAATTAGCAAAAATGCTAACATGAGCAAGCATGCTAATGCTAACTAGCATATTATCAATATCCTCGAAGCAATGAGTGAAAAAAGTTAAGCAAAATTCAAAAATGAGCAAAAATACTAACATGAGCTAGCATGCTAATGCTAACTAGCATGCTAATGCTAGCTAACATGTAATCATTAGCTGCAACATAATCACTACGAAAAGTTAAGAAATGTTGAAAAATTAGCTAAAATTCTAAAATTAGCTAGCATGCTAATGCTAACTAGCATGCGCATGCTAGCTAACATGTAATCATTAGTTGCATCGTAATAACAGTAAAAAGTTAAGAAAATTCAAAAAAATAGCTAAAATGCTAAAATGAGCTAGCATGCTAATGCTAACTAGCATGCTAATGCTAGCTAACATGTAATCATTAGCTACAACGTAATCACTACGAAAAGTTAAGAAAATTTGAAAAATTAGCTAAAATGCTAACATGAGCTAGCATGCTAATGCTAACTAGCATGCTAATGCTAGCTAACATGTTATCATTAGCATCAGAGGAATCAGCACGAAAAGTTAGTCAAAAACCCAAATTTAGCTAAAATGCTAAAAATAGCTAGCATGCTAATGCTAACTAGCTTAATAATGCTAAGTAGCATAATATTAGGTAAGGGGTGTGAATACTTTTCTATGTGTTAGAATACTCTCCTAAGTCAGATAAGCGGTCTGTTTTAAAAGCCCAGCCAACAATGTGCTTAGAAATGAATGGACAATGTCATTGCTGAAGCATTATGGGAAATGGAGTTGTGGCCAGAGTAAAGAATGTGCCTATTAAGTCAACTAATTTATAGACAGAAAGAGAGAGAGAGACAGGGACACAAAGTCCTTTAAGACCGCTGAATTCGCAGCTCCACAGTCGCTGACAGAGACGGGCAGAAAAGTTCTATCAGACCGCTGCTTCCGCAGCGGACCCTCCGCTAAGGACAGACATGGAGTCCTTCAGAGTCCGACACACAGAACCTCTATGTAAGAGTAGTGTAATAGTAGTAATAAATATGTAATAAATATGTATTAGTAGTTTCAAACAAGTGTGCTGTGATAATGTATTGAATATCTGAGGGCTTTTATTTTGAAAAGATTGTTTGAGTCTTATTTTGAAAGTCCAGCCCGGATGTCAGTTAAGGCTAGCTGAGTATCGATAGTTATATATAGTTATTCTCCCATTAGTAATCCAGTTCTTTGAGGCCTTAAATTCATTAGTGTTAATTTGACCTTTCGTGCCCTTTAATGGGCTCTACACCAAAGAGACGCAAGGGGCAGCTGCTGCTTAGAGGGACAGACAGAAAGAAAAAGACAGACAGAGAGACAGACAGCCCCTATGAATCTTCTATGGAAAATCTGAAGGCTTTTATTTTGAAGAGCTTGTTTGAGTCTTATTTTGAAAGTCCAGCATGGATGTCAGTTGAGGCTGATTCAGTCTCTTTATTCATATGCTGCGCTACCACCAATGGTAATCAACTGTTCTATCAGACCTTAAATTCATGTCCATAGAGTGTTATGATGACCTTTAGTGACCTTTAATGAGCTCTTCTCCACAGAGCCTCAGACAGTGTGGGTCAAAAGTCAATTTCAAGACATGTATGAGCACTCCACACTAATCAGAATTACTGGAAATGAATCTACAGCTACCCAAATGTCAGTTTCAAGACATGAACAAGCACTCCACACTAATCAGAAAAAAAAGAGACAGAGAAAGGCAGAAAAGTTCTAGGAAAGCGCTGCTTCCGCAGCGCAGCTTCCACTGACAGAACGTCACACAGACAGCTGATGACTCAGTTCTTTCAGACCGCTGCTTCCGCAGCGGACCCTCTGCTGAGAGACAGACATGGAGTCCTTCAGAGTCAGTCGCTGACGGAGAGAACCTCTATGTGAGAGTAGTGTAATAGTAGTAATAAATGTGTAATAGATCTTTAATAGTAGTGTAAAATAATAGGGTACTGTGATATTATATTAAAAATCTTAGGGCTTTTATTTTGTAAATACTGTTTGAGTCTTATTTTGTGGGTCAAAGTTAATTTCAAGTTATGTAAGAGGACTCCACACTAATCAGAATGAATAGAAAGTAATCTACAGCTTCTATGGTAAACCTGAAGGCCTAGGGTCGGATTTTTTGCAAACTCGAGTGGGCTGAGAGAAAACGGTGAGACATAGAGAAATTTCTTGTAATTCTTTACTATCAGGAAGTCCACAAAATGCCATTAAAAGCCTTCAGTTGATCCAAAATGCTGCAGCAAGAGATCTGATGAATATTAAAAAGAGAGATCACATTTCTCCTGTTTTAGCTTCCCTTCATTGGCTCCCTGTTAAATCCAGAATAGAATCTAAGATCCTCCTTCTTCCATATAAAGCCCATAATAATCAGCTCCATCATACATCAGAGATCTGATTGGTCCATATGTTCCTAACAGAGCGCTTTGCTCTCAGACTGCAGGTTTACTTGTAGTTCCTAGGATCTCTAAAAGTAGAATGGGAGGCAGATCTTTTAGTTATCAGGCTCCTCTCCTGTGGAACCAGCTCCCAGCTTTAGTCCGTGAGGCAGACACTCTGTTTACTTTTAAGGCCAGGCTTAAAACTTTCCTCTTTGATAAAGCTTATAGTTAGAGTGGCTAAGGTCATCCTGAGCTATCTCTGTAGTTATGCTGCTATAGGCTTAGACTGCTGGAGGACAGACTGACCACTATTCTTCACTCTGCTACTTTTCTCTCCTACTACTCTCCAGTTGTAGTAATTTTCTCCTTGGCTAAATAGCTGAGGGCATTATTAATCACTTTCAGCTGTATTGGTGTTCATGGACTTAACAACAGATGCATTACGGTGGCAACAATTAGAAAACCCTCCAAACAGGTATGGTTTTACATGTGGAGGTCATTTCAAGTTTCTCCCTCTTGATCTTTTTTGGCTGGTTTTCCACTCGTGCTGGTTTTGGCTTGAGTAATTATCTCTACTGGCAGTATGAGGTGATTCCTTAACCCTACAGAAGTTGCACAGGTTGTCCAACTTCTCCAGGATGGCACATCCACACGTGCTGCAGCAAGAAGGTTTAATGTGTCTCCCAGCACAATCTCCAGAACATGGAGGAGATTTCAGGAGACTGGTGGTTATTGTCGGAGAGCTGGACAGGGCCGTAGAAGGTCCTCAACCCATCAGCAGGACCGATACCTGCTCCTTTGTGCAAGGCGGAACAGGCTGAGCACTGCTCGTGCCCTACAGAATGATCCCCAGAGGGCCACTGGTGTGAATGTCTCTACCCAAACAATCAGGAACAGACTTCATGAAGATGGCATGAGGGCCCGACGTCCTGTTGTGGGCCCTGTGCTCACTGCCCAGCACCGTGGAGCTCGACTGGCATTTGTTCAAGAACACCAGAATTGGCAAGCCCGCCACTGGCGCCCTGTACTTTTTACAGACGATAGGAGGTTCACCCTGAGCACCTGTGATAGACGTGAAAGAGTCTGGAGAAGACAAGGAGAACGTTATGCTGCCTGCAATGTTGTTCAACATGACAGGTTTGGTGGTGGGTCAGTGATGGTCTGGGGAGGCATATCCATGGAGGGACGCACAGACCTCTACTGCCTAGGAAATGGTGCTCTGACTGCCATAAGGTATCGAGATGAAATCCTTGAACCCATTGTCAGACCCTACGCTGGTGCAGTAGGTCCTGGTTTCCTCCTAATGCACGACAATGCCCGGCCTCATGTGGCAAGAGTATGCAGGCAGTACCTGGAGGATGAAGGAATTGATACCATTGAATGGCCTTCACGATCCCCTGACTTAAACCCAATAGAACATCTGTGGGACATTATGTTTCGGTCCATTAGGCGCCGCCAGGTTGCTCCTCAGACTGTACAACAGCTCAGGGATGCCCTCACACAGATCTGGGAGGAAATGCCACAAGACACCATCCATCGTCTCATTGGGAGCATGCCCCAACGTTGTCAAGCATGCATACAAGCTCGTGGGGGCCAGACAAGATACTAAAAAGCATTTTGTGTTGCAGAAATTACGTTTTTGAAAGAATGGACTAGCCTGCCACATCTTCATTTCACTCTGATTTTAGTGTCTCTACACAATTGGGCCCTCTGTAGGCTGAAAACTTTTATTTCCATTAAAAGACTTGGCTTCCTTTTGTTCCTAAGACATTGCCCTGTCGTTATTTGTATAGATATCCAACTTCATATTGAGATCTGATGTATCTAATATGGTTGTTTAAAGTGATCTTTTAATTTTTGTGAGCAGTGTATGTCTATGGTATCAACGCTGCAGAGTGGCTCCATAGCAGCCACTACATATAATCTTGTGACTTCACCCCGTTCGACTGAAACAAGGGAACGGTGTTGCCAACGTAGCGACCGTGTCGCTATATATAGTAAGTGTTTAGACCCATCTAGCGATAAATCTAGCGACTTTTTAATGTGTTTTTGGAGACCTTTGGAAACACTGACTTAAAGCACTTTTCCTCGAACAGCTGTGCTGCAGTGAGGCCAAAGGTTAACAACAAGCAGCTCGGTCCGCCTGCATGCTCTTCTAAGCAGGAAAGACGAAAGAGAAAAAAGGTCTGCCCCGTCTTAGCTGAAGGAAAATGTTTGGGCCGTCTGAAATGACTTCTCTATGCTAATGAACAGCCTTAGCTACTTTTTTAAAAATACAAATTTGCAAGTACATAGGAGCAATCTTTCTTTTATAAGCCACACACAAACATCCAGCAGAGCTGCACACATGTGGTGCATTCACGGAACGTTGGAAATACATGCCGAGTTCAATAATGTAGGACTTTTAAAACTTCTGACAAAAAAACACTGAAAATGATAACATAAGCCATAAACTTCTGTTTAATGGTGGTTGATGAGCAACGTTTGGTTCATACTAAATAAACCCGACGTATTTTCTACTAAGCACTAAAGAACAAACAACAGATATATTCTTTCTATTAATTTTGTCTTCTTAAAATATCAGCCTTTTTTCAGAACTAGAAATTCTGTTTAAAATGTCTTGGATGTCCAGTTGCAATTTGATATCTTGTAAATTTTGTACCCGTTCTCTTCTCTCAACAGTTTACTTTAGGCAAACTAATCTAACCTGTTCCACAGTCTCTTCTTGACAAAAAGGTTTTAAGAGATTGTAAAAGACATTGTGTGTTGATGCAACAACGTTTTTGTTTTGAGATACAAAACCAGCAACCTCTGTAGCACCAGTACTATAAGCTGAAAAACTTAATGTACAGCCGTGATATGGCTGTTTGTACACAACAAAATCGTGTTGCATAGAAGGAGAACATTTTCAATTTGTTTATTTTTAAGGAAATATATTTATAAGAATTAAAAAAATAAAATAAGAATTTAGGGAATTAATGAAATCATTTATTAATTAATAAATACTATTTAATACTATTCAATTATTAAATTCTTAATTAGTGAATTAAGAATTTAATAAATAAAATAAGAATTTTATTAAATTTAAATATTTTCAGTTTTGTGAATTGAATGGTAATGTTTACAGAAAATAAAATGACGTGGAAGTAAATGTTTTTTTTCTTTCTAAAATAATCGTTTAGACTAATCGATTAGTGGGAAAATTAGTCGGGTAGACTAATCGAAATTAAATTAGTAGTTTGTGGCAGCCCTAATTGAAATGACTTCTTGTTAAGTGCCTTGAGATGACATCTGTTGTAAATTGACGCTATATAAATAAACTGAATTGAATTTTAGAGATTTTTACATTGTCATGTTTAAGTATGAAAATAAATACATTTTGAAATACATATTCTTATTTACATTTATAATATTTAGCTTTAAACAAGTTGCCACAATGCTGAAGAAAGGTTTAATAAAAAGCCTTTTCTTTTACTGCGTAGGTTTTCCCAGATTTCCTCTACGAGGGTCGGGGCTCAGCCCCCGATGCCCCCAGGTCTGGGAAACGCCCCTGGTCTGGTGACATCATTTAAAAAAGAAAAAATCTAATGTTGCCCAGAACTTAGGAAGCATTTCTAACAAATACTTTTTGCTCTTACTTGAGTAATTTCTTGAATGTCAACTTTTTTACTTGAGTACAGATATTTTGAAGTACTACTATTATTTGAGTACAATTTGGGTATTCTACAAACCTCTGAATTAACTATAGTAATTGTACATTTTACAACCTTTACTAAAGTAGCTAAAATTATCTGTGAAACTACGTAAAGTTAATATTTAATTCCTGACAGCTTGTAGACGAAATATCGTTATGTCTCAGCCTGAGATACAAAATATTCAGCTGCTGTTTTTACTCCTCCAGCCAGGATTAAAAAGTAATTACAAACTCAGCAAACTGGAGCTGCCTCCATGTTGTTTCTGTTCAGCCCAGAGGCGTCGCGGTTGCTAGGCGACAGGAGGAAAGGGCGGGAAGCATTCTGAAGGCTGGACTGTCGCTATCATCCAGTCTACCCGGTGGGTCCATGAAGGAGACCGGCTACATGGACCTGCGGGTTGGGGGACGGGTCCTTGGAAGGATGCAGCCCCTGGATGTAGACAGAACCAATAAAGAGCACGTTTCTCAGTACCCAAGTACGCATATAGAGGAACGACCAGACTAGATCCTGCATTGGCTGCTCTAAGGCGAGAAATGCGGCCGCCATCTTGGACAGGTATTCCCATCCACAGACTTCCACCAAAACAGCAGCAGTTAATACAAGATGGCTGAATACTGTGTGGCGTACTCCTTTCTTTCTTTCTTTCTTTCTTTCTTTCTTTCTTTCTTTCTTTCTTTCTTTCTTTCTTTCTTTCTTTCTTTCTTTCTTTCTTTCTTTCTTTCTGTCTGTCTGTCTGTCTGTCTGTCTGTCTGTCTGTCTATAACTTGTATATTAGCATATGTAACATCTATATCTATTATATTTATTATCTATATTATATGCATATATTACACATGAATTATACTGTATATATGAATCAATTATTAAAATGGCTGAGTTGTACTTTCTGCTGCTCTATCTTATAGCATTGTGTGTTTTTTATGCTTTTTATGAGTAAATCAGAATATTCAGCTATGAATATAGAAATAAGCTGAACCATCTGTCTTGTATCAGAGCTAAATGTTTGGCGTTTGCAGAAAAAAAAACGACGTATAAAAATCTGTTTATTATTTAGACAGTTATAATTTAATAAACACGCTGACGCTTCATTGCGTCTGCCACACCGATTATAAAGTAGAGCGGTGATACCTGTCCAAGATGGCCGCCCCACAGCTCATCAGCACCAACAGGCCAATAGGCGCTGCTGGTTCCTGAACTGGTTCCTTTGGTTTTCTGGTTCCTGAACTGATTCCTCTGGTTCCTGAACTGGTTTCATCTGGTTACTGAACTGGTTCCTGTGGTTCTTCTGGTTCCTGAACTGGATTCATCTGGTTACTGAACTGGTTCCTCTGGTTCTTCTGGTTCCTGAACTGGTTTCATCTGGTTACTGAACTGGTTCCTCTGGTTCTTCTGGTTCCTGAACTGGTTTCATCTGGTTACTGAACTGGTTCCTCTGGTTCCTGAACTGGTTCCTTTGGTTCCTGAACTGGTTCCTCTGGTTCTTCTGGTTCGTGAACTGGTTTCTTCTGGTTCCTGAACTGGTTTCATCTGGCTACTGAACTGGTTCCTCTGGTTCCTGAACTGGTTCCTTTGGTTCCTGAACTGGTTTCATCTGGCTACTGAACTGGTTCCTCTGGTTACTGAACTGGTTCCTCTGGTTCCTGAACTGGTTTCATCTGGTTACTGAACTGGTTCCTGTGGTTCTTCTGGTTCCTGAACTGGATTCATCTGGTTACTGAACTGGTTCCTCTGGTTCTTCTGGTTCCTGAACTGGTTTCATCTGGTTACTGAACTGGTTCCTCTGGTTCTTCTGGTTCCTGAACTGGTTTCATCTGGTTACTGAACTGGTTCCTCTGGTTCCTGAACTGGTTCCTTTGGTTCCTGAACTGGTTCCTCTGGTTCTTCTGGTTCGTGAACTGGTTTCTTCTGGTTCCTGAACTGGTTTCATCTGGTTACTGAACTGGTTCCTCTGGTTCTTCTGGTTCCTGAACTGGTTTCATCTGGTTACTGAACTGGTTCCTCTGGTTCCTGAACTGGTTCCTTTGGTTCCTGAACTGGTTTCATCTGGCTACTGAACTGGTTCCTCTGGTTACTGAACTGGTTCCTCTGGTTCCTGAACTGGATTCATCTGGTTACTGAACTGGTTCCTCTGGTTCTTCTGGTTCCTGAACTGGTTTCTTCTGGTTCCTGAACTGGTTTCATCTGGCTACTGAACTGGTTCCTCTGGTTCCTGAACTGGTTCCTCTGGTTCTTCTGGTTCGTGAACTGGTTTCTTCTGGTTCCTGAACTGGTTTCATCTGGTTACTGAACTGGTTCCTCTGGTTCTTCTGGTTCCTGAACTGGTTTCATCTGGTTACTGAACTGGTTCCTCTGGTTCCTGAACTGGTTCCTTTGGTTCCTGAACTGGTTTCATCTGGCTACTGAACTGGTTCCTCTGGTTACTGAACTGGTTCCTCTGGTTCCTGAACTGGTTTCATCTGGTTACTGAACTGGTTCCTGTGGTTCTTCTGGTTCCTGAACTGGTTTCATCTGGTTCTTCTGGTTCCTGAACTGGATTCATCTGGTTACTGAACTGGTTCCTCTGGTTCTTCTGGTTCGTGAACTGGTTCCTCTGGTTCTTCTGGTTCCTGAACTGGTTCCTCTGGTTTCTGAAGCACTGAGGTCTCTGCAGGTCTATGATCAGGTTAATCTAAATCCTGTTCAGGTCCTGGTGTAACTGGACCAGAACTGGACCCACAGGTTCTGATCCAGTTAAATAATGAGACGGACCAAAGGTTCTGACAGTTTCTTATTTTATTCAGGTTTAAAACTCGACAGATTTAATAAAATATAATCAAAGATGAAGGTTTCATATTATTGATGAAGATGATTATATGAAGCTGAACAGCAGAGAAACAGCTGGTCCAACAGAACCAGAACCGCCCACAGAACCAGTCCTGATGGAGATCTGGACCTTACTCTAAGGGGGTTCTGGACCAGGATCAGAGAGGTCCAGTTCAGATCTTCTGTCAGCAGGAAGCAGGTCGAAGCAGCAGCAGAACCAGAACCACGGTCCGGGCTCAGTTAGTTGGAACCAGAATACGACCTGAAAACACAGAATCGACCGGTACCGGGCGGTACCGGGTGGGTAGAACCGGGTCAGAACCTAACTTTAGATTTTAACATATTTAAAGTATTCCTGCTCTATTATGGGATCAGAACGATATCAGCTTGAAATGAAACTGAAAATAAAAACTGGCATTGAAAAAATATTATTGTAACTGAAAATATTCATTTTGAAGCTGAAATAAATCGAGTGAAAATTTCTGTATTCAAAGTAGAAAAAAAATTGAAAGTAAAATTTGTTTCTATGAAACTCATTTATATGCATAGAAACAAATAACTCACTTAAAATCAAGTTTTCACACTTTCATTTATTTTTTCAAACCATCATTTTTTCCAGCTTCATTCAGGCGTTACTGTTGTGACGCTTGTGTGTGCACGCGCACGAGGGGGCGGAGCTTCAGCCTCCATATGTTTACATGAACGACGCAGGAGGGAAACTCTGACTGTCTGAGGCGAGAAGCAGGATCAATATTAAATTGATACTAATGTGATTTATGGAAGAAGAAAAATTATTTGTTTCATATACAAACGTTTCATAGAAACAATTTTTTACTTTCAATACAGACATTTTCACTAGATTTATTTCAGCTTCAAAATGAATATTTTCAGTTACAATGATATTTTTTCAATAGCAATTCTTATTTTCAGTTTCATTTCAAGCTGATATCGTTCTAATCCCATAATCTATGTGGTTAAAAAGAAACTTCAGATCAGCTTTTACAAGTCAGCCATTACAGAAATGACTTTAACATCTAAATAGAAATAATTCATCTTCTGTTTTAGTAAATAAAATATAACAATAATATTTCCCTTTTTAAGTCAAAAAGGACAAAAAATACACAAAAATCTGAAACTATATTCTGAGTAAATAAGAATTATTTTCTATTCAAAGTAACAGAAAATAAAAGCATGTTTTTCCCAAAGACACATAAAGTTTATTCTCTAATCTTTCTCTAACTGCAGCGTTTTCATGGGATGTTTTCCACCTGTTATAAACAGAAACTGATCTACCAGCTATGACAGCTATGGCTCTACGCCACATATTATGGGATGGAGTAGCTGCTCTACGCCACATATTATGGCATGGAGTAGCTGCTCTATGCCACATATTATGGGATGGAGTAGCTGCTCTACGCCACATATTATGGGATGGAATGAGTCCTTCCTGTTTCAGACTTAAAGCTCCACAAACATGAAGCTGCTGACATGATAAACAGAGACGATTCTTTACCACCTAAAGGGAGAAATATTTACTTTATTAATGTCGTCCTGCATGACTGAAACACTACAGGCAGCCATGATGTTTCCTCCGGTCCGTCCCCTAAATATGTCCGTGTGGCACCACGGACTTTTATGTTTTCTCATTTAATTATAAAAAAAAAAAAATAGCTTTTCTTCACTTTTGAATCATTATACATTTTACACGTTTCTTATCATAATTAATCGATTTATGGTGAATCGGTTCATATCTAGTAAGTATATTTCTATGCTGAGTTTAAGTACAGTTTTAGTGATGATTCTACATCCTGGTTCTGGTCCAGATGGACCATAGAGATGATCATGTGACACCAGGATCCAGAACTTTAAACAGTCGGTCCATCCTGGACACAGAACCAGGATTTACATCCTCAGAACCTTCATGTTCTAAAACTGGTTCCTTCTGAAGGTTCTGATGAACATTTAAATCTGGAGCTTTAACATACTGGTTCTAACTGGGTCTGAACCGGTTCTACAGTAGTTCTGTAGAGGTTCTAACTGGGTCTGACCCGGTTCTACAGTAGTTCTGTAGAGGTTCTAACTGGGTCTGAACCGGTTCTACAATCGTTCTGTAGAGGTTCTAACTGGGTCTGAACCGGTTCTACAATCGTTCTGTAGAGGTTCTAACTGGGTCTGAACCGGTTCTACAATCGTTCTGTAGAGGTTCTAACTGGGTCTGACCCGGTTCTACAGTAGTTCTGTAGAGGTTCTAACTGGGTCTGAACCGGTTCTACAATCGTTCTGTAGAGGTTCTAACTGGGTCTGAACCGGTTCTACAATCGTTCTGTAGAGGTTCTAACTGGGTCTGACCCGGTTCTACAGTAGTTCTGTAGAGGTTCTAACTGGGTCTGACCCGGTTCTACAGTAGTTCTGTAGAGGTTCTAACTGGGTCTGAACCGGTTCTACAATCGTTCTGTAGAGGTTCTAACTGGGTCTGAACCGGTTCTACAATCGTTCTGTAGAGGTTCTAACTGGGTCTGAACCGGTTCTACAATCGTTCTGTAGAGGTCCTAACTGGGTCTGACCCGGTTCTACAGTAGTTCTGTAGAGGTTCTAACTGGTTCTGAACCGGTTCTACAATCGTTCTGTAGAGGTTCTAACTGGGTCTGACCCGGTTCTACAGTAGTTCTGTAGAGGTTATAACTGGTTCTGACCCGGTTCTACAGTAGTTCTGTAGAGGTTCTAACTGGGTCTGAACCGGTTCTACAATCGTTCTGTAGAGGTTCTAACTGGGTCTGACCCGGTTCTACAGTAGTTCTGTAGAGGTTCTAACTGGGTCTGAACCGGTTCTACAATCGTTCTGTAGAGGTTCTAACTGGGTCTGACCCGGTTCTACAGTAGTTCTGTAGAGGTTCTAACTGGGTCTGAACCGGTTCTACAGTAGTTCTGTAGAGGTTCTAACTGGGTCTGAACCGGTTCTACAATCGTTCTGTAGAGGTTCTAACTGGGTCTGAACCGGTTCTACAATCGTTCTGTAGAGGTTCTAACTGGGTCTGACCCGGTTCTACAGTAGTTCTGTAGAGGTTCTAACTGGGTCTGAACCGGTTCTACAATCGTTCTGTAGAGGTTCTAACTGGGTCTGACCCGGTTCTACAGTAGTTCTGTAGAGGTTCTAACTGGGTCTGAACCGGTTCTACAGTAGTTCTGTAGAGGTTCTAACTGGGTCTGAACCGGTTCTACAGTAGTTCTGTAGAGGTTCTAACTGGGTCTGAACCGGTTCTACAATAGTTCTGTAGAGGTTCTAACTGGGTCTGACCCGGTTCTACAGTAGTTCTGTAGAGGTTCTAACTGGGTCTGACCGGTTCTACAATAGTTCTGTAGAGGTTCTAACTGGTTCTATACTGGTTCTACAATAGTTCTGTGGAGGTTCTAACTGGTTCTGTACTGGTTCTATACTGGTTCTACAATAGTTCTGTAGAGGTTCTAACTGGGTCTGAACCGGTTCTACAATCGTTCTGTAGAGGTTCTAACTGGGTCTGACCCGGTTCTACAATCGTTCTGTAGAGGTTCTAACTGGGTCTGACCCGGTTCTACAGTAGTTCTGTAGAGGTTCTAACTGGGTCTGAACCGGTTCTACAATAGTTCTGTAGAGGTTCTAACTGGGTCTGACCCGGTTCTACAATCGTTCTGTAGAGGTTCTAACTGGGTCTGACCCGGTTCTACAGTAGTTCTGTAGAGGTTCTAACTGGGTCTGAACCGGTTCTACAATCGTTCTGTAGAGGTTCTAACTGGGTCTGACCCGGTTCTACAGTAGTTCTGTAGAGGTTCTAACTGGGTCTGACCCGGTTCTACAGTAGTTCTGTAGAGGTTCTAACTGGGTCTGACCCGGTTCTACAGTAGTTCTGTAGAGGTTCTAACTGGGTCTGAACCGGTTCTACAATAGTTCTGTAGAGGTTCTAACTGGGTCTGAACCGGTTCTACAATCGTTCTGTAGAGGTTCTAACTGGGTCTGAACCGGTTCTACAGTAGTTCTGTAGAGGTTCTAACTGGGTCTGAACCGGTTCTACAGTAGTTCTGTAGAGGTTCTAACTGGGTCTGAACCGGTTCTACAGTAGTTCTGTAGAGGTTCTAACTGGGTCTGAACCGGTTCTACAATCGTTCTGTAGAGGTTCTAACTGGGTCTGAACCGGTTCTACAGTAGTTCTGTAGAGGTTCTAACTGGGTCTGAACCGGTTCTACAATCGTTCTGTAGAGGTTCTAACTGGGTCTGAACCGGTTCTACAATAGTTCTGTAGAGGTTCTAACTGGGTCTGACCCGGTTCTACAGTAGTTCTGTAGAGGTTCTAACTGGGTCTGACCGGTTCTACAATAGTTCTGTAGAGGTTCTAACTGGGTCTGACCCGGTTCTACAGTAGTTCTGTAGAGGTTCTAACTGGTTCTGACCCGGTTCTACAGTAGTTCTGTAGAGGTTCTAACTGGGTCTGAACCGGTTCTACAATAGTTCTGTAGATGTTCTAACTGGGTCTGACCCGGTTCTACAGTAGTTCTGTAGAGGTTCTAACTGGGTCTGACCCGGTTCTACAATAGTTCTGTAGAGGTTCTAACTGGGTCTGACCCGGTTCTACAGTAGTTCTGTAGAGGTTCTAACTGGTTCTGACCCGGTTCTACAGTAGTTCTGTAGAGGTTCTAACTGGGTCTGAACCGGTTCTACAATAGTTCTGTAGAGGTTCTAACTGGGTCTGACCCGGTTCTACAGTAGTTCTGTAGAGGTTCTAACTGGGTCTGAACCGGTTCTACAGTAGTTCTGTAGAGGTTCTAACTGGTTCTGACCCGGTTCTACAGTAGTTCTGTAGAGGTTCTAACTGGGTCTGAACCGGTTCTACAGTAGTTCTGTAGAGGTTCTAACTGGGTCTGAACCGGTTCTACAATAGTTCTGTAGAGGTTCTAACTGGGTCTGACCCGGTTCTACAGTAGTTCTGTAGAGGTTCTAACTGGGTCTGAACCGGTTCTACAATCGTTCTGTAGAGGTTCTAACTGGGTCTGAACCGGTTCTACAATCGTTCTGTAGAGGTTCTAACTGGGTCTGAACCGGTTCTACAATCGTTCTGTAGAGGTTCTAACTGGGTCTGACCCGGTTCTACAGTAGTTCTGTAGAGGTTCTAACTGGGTCTGAACCGGTTCTACAATAGTTCTGTAGAGGTTCTAACTGGGTCTGAACCGGTTCTACAATCGTTCTGTAGAGGTTCTAACTGGGTCTGAACCGGTTCTACAGTAGTTCTGTAGAGGTTCTAACTGGGTCTGAACCGGTTCTACAGTAGTTCTGTAGAGGTTCTAACTGGGTCTGAACCGGTTCTACAATCGTTCTGTAGAGGTTCTAACTGGGTCTGAACCGGTTCTACAATAGTTCTGTAGAGGTTCTAACTGGGTCTGACCCGGTTCTACAGTAGTTCTGTAGAGGTTCTAACTGGGTCTGACCGGTTCTACAATAGTTCTGTAGAGGTTCTAACTGGGTCTGACCCGGTTCTACAGTAGTTCTGTAGAGGTTCTAACTGGTTCTGACCCGGTTCTACAGTAGTTCTGTAGAGGTTCTAACTGGGTCTGAACCGGTTCTACAATAGTTCTGTAGAGGTTCTAACTGGGTCTGAACCGGTTCTACAATCGTTCTGTAGAGGTTCTAACTGGGTCTGAACCGGTTCTACAATCGTTCTGTAGAGGTTCTAACTGGGTCTGACCCGGTTCTACAGTAGTTCTGTAGAGGTTCTAACTGGGTCTGACCGGTTCTACAATAGTTCTGTAGAGGTTCTAACTGGGTCTGAACCGGTTCTACAATCGTTCTGTAGAGGTTCTAACTGGGTCTGACCCGGTTCTACAGTAGTTCTGTAGAGGTTCTAACTGGGTCTGAACCGGTTCTACAATCGTTCTGTAGAGGTTCTAACTGGGTCTGACCCGGTTCTACAGTAGTTCTGTAGAGGTTCTAACTGGTTCTGACCCGGTTCTACAGTAGTTCTGTAGAGGTTCTAACTGGGTCTGAACCGGTTCTACAGTAGTTCTGTAGAGGTTCTAACTGGGTCTGAACCGGTTCTACAATAGTTCTGTAGAGGTTCTAACTGGGTCTGAACCGGTTCTACAATCGTTCTGTAGAGGTTCTAACTGGGTCTGAACCGGTTCTACAATCGTTCTGTAGAGGTTCTAACTGGGTCTGACCCGGTTCTACAGTAGTTCTGTAGAGGTTCTAACTGGGTCTGAACCGGTTCTACAATAGTTCTGTAGAGGTTCTAACTGGGTCTGAACCGGTTCTACAATCGTTCTGTAGAGGTTCTAACTGGGTCTGAACCGGTTCTACAGTAGTTCTGTAGAGGTTCTAACTGGGTCTGAACCGGTTCTACAATCGTTCTGTAGAGGTTCTAACTGGGTCTGAACCGGTTCTACAATAGTTCTGTAGAGGTTCTAACTGGGTCTGACCCGTTTCTACAGTAGTTCTGTAGAGGTTCTAACTGGGTCTGACCGGTTCTACAATAGTTCTGTAGAGGTTCTAACTGGGTCTGACCCGGTTCTACAGTAGTTCTGTAGAGGTTCTAACTGGTTCTGACCCGGTTCTACAGTAGTTCTGTAGAGGTTCTAACTGGGTCTGAACCGGTTCTACAATAGTTCTGTAGAGGTTCTAACTGGGTCTGACCCGGTTCTACAGTAGTTCTGTAGAGGTTCTAACTGGGTCTGACCCGGTTCTACAATAGTTCTGTAGAGGTTCTAACTGGGTCTGACCCGGTTCTACAGTAGTTCTGTAGAGGTTCTAACTGGGTCTGACCCGGTTCTACAGTAGTTCTGTAGAGGTTCTAACTGGGTCTGAACCGGTTCTACAATAGTTCTGTAGAGGTTCTAACTGGGTCTGACCCGGTTCTACAGTAGTTCTGTAGAGGTTCTAACTGGGTCTGAACCGGTTCTACAGTAGTTCTGTAGAGGTTCTAACTGGTTCTGACCCGGTTCTACAGTAGTTCTGTAGAGGTTCTAACTGGGTCTGAACCGGTTCTACAGTAGTTCTGTAGAGGTTCTAACTGGGTCTGAACCGGTTCTACAATAGTTCTGTAGAGGTTCTAACTGGGTCTGACCCGGTTCTACAGTAGTTCTGTAGAGGTTCTAACTGGGTCTCACCTCGGGCCTTCCTCTTGTAGTAGATGAATCCGGCCAGAGACAGAACCAGACCCAGGATCAGTCCTGAAGCTCCGATGGCAACTTTGTTCTTCTCTGACTCAGGCAGGGACGGATCTGAGGACAGGTGAGACAAGGACAGGTGAGACAGGGACAGGTGAGACAGAGACAGGTGAGACAGGGACAGGTGAGACAGGTGAGACAGGGACAGGTGTAGGTTGGTTCTTACTCCAGTCCGTGATCAGAGGTTCCTTCAGGCTCTTGTGTTCCACCCTGCAGGAGATTTTCTCTCCAGATCTGTAGAACCAGAACCAGAGTTAGAACCAGAACCGGATCAGAACCGGTCCTCTGCTAGCGGTACCAGAACCTACCTGGGCGTGTACTCCAGGGTGGAGTGGACCTGGTAGTACCAGTCTCCGTCCTCCATCTCCTCAGTGGTGGAGACATCTGATGTCACTTCCTGTCCGTCCCTCAGCCAGCTCACCTTGATGGTT
Source organism: Valencia hispanica (assembly GCA_963556495.2). Taxonomy (NCBI): domain Eukaryota; kingdom Metazoa; phylum Chordata; class Actinopteri; order Cyprinodontiformes; family Valenciidae; genus Valencia; species Valencia hispanica. The sequence continues at coordinate 52,990,775 of OY747714.1, read as the reverse complement.
TTAGGGAAGAAGTCATAGACTCTGCAGTCCAGCATGGACTGGTGGCTGCCAGCAGGGGGCGCCCTGGAGAACAGTCTGACTGTCGGCTTCACTGGGAGATTATAGGTTATTATTATAATAATTATTTATTCTGATTAATATCATTAGATTCTGTTTTACTGATGATAAAATCAGCTTAAAGCTTCAGTTATTCTATAGAAACTGACCTGAGATCAGATTAATACAGTTATTATTATTATGGGATGTTCATTAATAGAACAGCTATTATTATAGATCTATGTGTTGTAGATATAATGAGGTCAGATTGAGTTGAACTAGAATCTACAGTTTATAACATGTTTATAATATCTGGTAGAGACAGATCTATTCTATGTATTTCTATAGAGCATCCTGATCAATAATTATAAATGTTTCATTATTAATATTTCTATAAAGTTCTAGAAACAATCAGCCGGTTCAGTTATAAAGTGTTTCATTAATGATGATGATGATGATGATATAGAAGCAGTTTAATCAGATCAGGAGGTGATTCAACACAGACTCACCTGATTTAGTCAGAGCGTTCTGGTAGTCGATACCAACGGTGGTCAGGCAGTATCTCTCCTTCTCACCCATCCTCCTAGCTATCTCTGATGGATTATTGTTCCAGTATTCTGCCTGCTTCACTCCGTACTCCGTGTATCCAACATATTTCCCCAAACTGCTGCTGAACCTGTAGAGCTCCAGCTTGTTGTAATAAGCAGAGTAGATGTACTCGATGTCCTTCAGCTCAGTGGAGTTAAACACACAACGATCCACTGCATAACTCTCAAATCCATCTGAGGAACAGAACCAGAACCTCATTATGGATCAATCAGAACTATTATTGATTTACTATCAGTTTATTGATCCTTCATCTTCACCAATTATTTATAAAAACATTTATTGATTATTGACATATTGATCAGTTTCCTGTTTAGACCAGCTAGACAGGATGTGATGTAATATAAACAATATGAACCAATCAGAATCATGGATTCTGATTTAAAGAGACAGAACTTTATTATTATTAGTGATCAGAATAATTGATCCTGATTTAATGATCAGTTATTGATCATAGCTGCTGTATAATAGTGATCAATACACAGATTAGCAGGATTACTTTATTAATCAATAATTGATCTGAATATTGATCATGTGACCTTTATGTTTAGAAAGAGATTCACTTTAAAGTGATTATTGATCATTGATCAGATTTTTGATTTTACCAGCTGTCAGACTGGTGAAGTTTAAAGTCAGATTATTGATCCACATAAAACATATTGATCCTATCATCAGTTATAATCAGTTATAATGAGTTATTGATTTATTATTGACGGTACCTGCAGGGTAGACGGTGATGAAGAGGAGGAGGCAGCAGCAGAGCAGAGATGAAGCCATCATGGTTCTGGTGGAGGAACTAACTGGTTCTGACTGAGAACTGCTGTAAAAACCAGCAGATCAGGTCACATGATGCAGCATCACTGGTTACCGGGTAGAACAGTCTGACTGAAGGCTGATAAACAGACACACTCAGAGACACCGTGTCACATGAAACTGGTTCTGGTTCTGACTCGGTACCAGATCATGGTACCAGACAGAACCAGTGTAGAACTGGTACCATGTTTAATACTCTGACCCATTTTACTCTAATCTGGTTCCAGAGAAAACAAACCATAAATGATGTTCAGTGAATCATTATTAATCTGAATGTTTTTACCAATATTTACAGCCTGAACGTTTCTCTGTTTCTTCTTCTGTTGTTTAGGTTATAAATAAATGTTCATATGAATGAAATTATGATTTAAACAGACAGGATTCCCCCCTGCTGAGACTGAAAACAGAAAATAAATATGAACCATGTGAATCATAATAAAAACAAGCTCAGTTTTGTTTCCAGTGACTGTAGGTAATAAACCAGGTTTCTGTGTGTAGATTAATGTTCATGTTTCCTTCCATCCTCACAGATTAATAAACTCCTCTACTAAACATGTTCTACATATTTATGAGGATTTTGGCTCTAATTTGTCTTCAAACAGCTGAAGGAAATTTTATTAAATTTAATTAAAACTGAAAGTTTTCACTATTATTTTCTGCTGATTTATGTATTTTTCTGCTTCATTTGGTGACGATCAGAATAATCAGATAAATGAAGACATTGATTGTTTCTCTGTTGTGTGAATATATTTTAGTTTAGACCAGGACTATTTGCTTCTTATCTATGAATTATTAATACCGAGTATTATTATAGTTTATCTTAGTTATGTTTGCTGATGTCATCAATAGATAAAAATGATCATTTTTACTATTGATGATCAGATTTCTAATGAAAACAGTTCATAGATGCACTGATCAGAAGTTTTCATTTCTATTCTGATAATTATGACATAAAGGAAAATGTGTTTCAGCTTCTATCATAGAAAAAATATTTTTCATTCATACTAAAGGAATTAGAAGAAATGCTTTAAATTATTTCTAAAACCTTTATTTTTGTATTTACTGGTGAAAATAGAGAGTTTTTATTAATGAATGATGAAGATGGGATTTAGATCAGCTGATCTCGGATCAGAACCAGCTGTTATAACTGGGTTCAGCCTGTAGGTGTCGCTCTCCATAAATCACCTTATCTCCACTGTTGTTTTTCACCTTTTAATGATTAAATAAAGTCATGAGAGTCTGATATTAAGCAGGAAACATCTGCAGGAGGAGCTGGAGGTCCTCCTGGTCCATCAGAGATAAACTGATGGGGGTCAGCAGGGTTGGTTCTACACTGATGGACCAGCTTCATCTGGGTTTGTTCTGGAAATGTTTAGGTTTAAGGTTTAAATGTTTAAAGCTGCAGGAAGAATTTGGCCAAAACAATAATAATTATTACATGAAGTAAGCAGAGATTAGCTGCTGGATCATCAGGAGGATTCATGAAGCTGTCCTGGTGTCTCCAGACTCTGATCATCATCACTTTATTACAGAGAAGGTCAGAGGTCAGAGAACCCAGGAGAAGGTCAGAGAAAGTCAGTCTGGTGGAAGATCTCCACCATCCCAGTGAGACCCTGATCCTCTAGGCTCATGTTTCATGGAGATGATGGTCAATAATAAATAATATATCCCTTTCTCTGAGAGCTTTACATTCAGTCTCTGATGAGACGATCTTCTCTTTACCTCCTTATTGCAGCACAGCTGGTAGAAACTCTGATCATCTCCAGCAGCTTCTCTACCTGGACACTGATGACATCACAGCCTCCCTGCCCTCTGATTGGCTGCTGGCTGTGTTTGGTTCAGCAGCTGCTGTAGTTTCCTTCAGTGTAGATCAGAGTCTGGTAGTGAGATGATGATGATGAAGATGATGAAGCTGCTCCTCTTCCTCTGCTCTGTCCTCTGGGTCTCTGCTGATGGTGAGTTTCACTGGTTCTGATGGACCAACTGGTTCTGGAGGTTCTGATCCAGGTTCTGATCCTCTCTCTGTGTTTCCAGTTCTACATGAGGACCTTGCTATCGTTGGCTGTTCAGACTCTGATGGAGAGGTCATGTACGCTCTGGATGGAGAAGAGATGTGGTACGCTGACTTTAAGAGGGGGAAAGGAGTCGAACCTCAGCCTCCTTTCATTGATCATATCAGCTACGTGGAAGGAGCTTATGAAGGAGCTGTGGGGAATCAACAGGTCTGCAGATCAAACCTGGAGTTAAGGCGTAAAGCTATGAAGGACATCCCAAAGGAACGCGGTAAAAAACAATAATTATTTAATCTGATCTAATCTCAGCTCTAAGATTTAAATATGAATATATAATAAATATAATACAGTCTGTGATAAAACTTCTTTTTCTCTAATCACCTGAAATATGTTAAATAAATCCACCACATTATATTACAGGACTCATTATGGTTTAATATTATTAGTCTATTTATGAGTTTATTAGCCAATAAATCAACAGATGTTTATAAATCTGAGATATTTTAACATAAACTTTATGATAAAATATTGAACCTTTTGTAAAGATTTATATTCAGTTAAACATCAGTTTGTTCCAGAAATCTGTAGATTTTAATAATTTATTATTTAAAGAGATAAATATGTTTGATCCCCGTCCACCAATCAGAGCTCTTCTCTCTGCTCACTGATCTAAGCTGCTCTCTCATTGGCTGGTTGATCCAGAACAGCAGAACTCTGGATCAGGTTCTGATAGAACCTGGACCGGATCACAGAACCGACCCAGACTGCAGAACCGATCAGAACTTTGTTCAGATATTAAAACCTCAGACTGAACTTTCAGTTTGGTTCTGGATCCAAGACCAGAAGAACCAGAACCTGGAACCATCAGGAACCTCTGACCCAAGGATGAGACAGAAGAGGTCAGGAGGTCAAAGGTCAACCTGATTCAGTCTGCAGGAAGCAGCCTGAGGACATGTTGGTTCCAGATCCAGGTGGTTCTGGATTCGTTGGTTCTGGTTCTGGTTCTGGAGGAGGTCCAGATGAAGGATGATGAGGTTCTGATCTCAGTAGGAGACCGACCAGTGGGACCAGTTCACTGACTGGTTCTGGTCCTGATGGATCCAGATAGAACAGCGCCACCTTCAGGAACCACAGAAAACATGAATAAAAACATCTAAATGGTTCAGATTTAAGTTTTGATTTATTATTTATGGACAGTTTGATGTTTAACCTGAAACCATCAGAACTTTATTAACCAGGTTAAAATCATCTCTGCATGTTTTAAACAACATTTTACTAATATTAATAGAACCAGTAGAGGTCAGGAGAAAACAATAGACTCTAGATCCAGAAACATCAGTTTATTAATAAACCAACAGGTTCTGTGGTTTTAATCTGGGTCAAATTATAATATAAAGAACCGTTACAGGTAAAAAAGGTCCAACAGAAAACATTTAAATGAACCAATCAGCATTTAGAGGGGAGGAGTCAGTGGCATTTAGGGGCTATGGGCCAAAATGTTTTAAAATTAAAGATAAATTAATAGAAACTGGTTTATTCATATAGATTCACAGCAGATACAGAAAAAACATAAATAATAAAAATAAGCATAAAACAAACTAAATAGCAGTAAAATAAATAGAGAATCTAATTGGATCAGAACCTCATTATTAGATCAGTTCTACTTAAGGCTGCAGGAGATAAAGATCCAGAATGATGATGATGATGATTCTTCATCATTATGTCGTCTTCAGTGCAGATGAATAATAAAGGTTCTGGTTATTAAACTGTTCTACAGCAGAACTGGTTCTGGTTCTGTATCATGTAGAACCCAGTTAGACATTTATCTGTTTCTAGTTACTTCTGGAGCCACATTAGAACCGACCTGGTGGATCATCAGTGATCCGGGTCGGTTCTGGTTCCAGGATCCAGATCTCTCTGATGGTCATTTAACAAACTTCTTCTTCTTGAGTCCATCTGATGCAGATCTCAGCCAGTCGTCCTGTTTATAATGTTCTGTTTGTGTAGCGTCTCCTCTTTGTGTCCCAGAACCTCCAGAACCTCCAGAACCTTCAGGTCCAGTTAACTGGTTCATATGAGGAGAACCAGCAGCACAAAGTTATGATTTATGGTGGAGACAGAAAACAGACATCATGAACAGAAGAAACGGATCATTTTGGGTCAGAATCACAGATTCTTCATCACCTACAGATGAAACTAGCGGCCATCTTTGTTTCTGTGGAGGAGGAACAGTTTGTTATTGATGAGGAATAATAATAATAAACTGAAGTATTATATTATGTGATCAGACAGCAGCTAAGATCAGAGACCTCCCCTGATTATCAGTTTGGTTAATTTACAACTATTACATAATTTACTGAAATGTTTAGAATAAACTTTATTAAACTGGTTAATTATGGTTAAACTGGAACCTGATAATAAATAAAAGTCAAACAGCTGCAGCTGATCCAGAACGCTGCTGCTCGTGTTCCTCACTAGAACCAGGAAAGTAGAGCACATCACCCCAGTTCTAAAGTCCTTACACTGGCTCCCTGTAGCTCAGAGAATAGACTTCTAAATACTTTTACTAGTTTATAAATCATTACATGGCTTAGCACCAAAGTATGATGAAGATCTACTGTTACTATAGCAACCCCCCCCAGACCAATCAGGTCCTCTAATTCCAGTCGACTCAACATCCCTAGAATCAGAACCAAACATGGAGAAGCAGCTTTCAGTTTCTATGCTCCTCTAATCTGGAACAAACTTCCAGAAAACTGCAAAGCTGCTGAAACACGGAGATCTTTTGAATCACAACTAAAAACTGTTAGAGATGACCTTTAAGTCATGCTTTCATGTATTATGTTTATATTTCAGGTTTTTATGATTTAAAGCTTCTTATTTTACTATTCAGATGAATCTGCCTCACCTGTAGAGGCCTTTCCAACAGTACTTAAAGAGGCTATATGCAACTTTTGCCCCAAAATAAACATAATCTTTTTATCTGACCCTTTATGACTCCAACATCTCCTGATGATCATACTGACACCTTGTCAGCTCACAGTTGCTGCTCCTATAAGCCTGTATCAAATTTTTTCTATTTTCTGTCGGGTCGGATTTTCCCGCGCTGTCTGCAGATGTGACGTCGAGCGCGTTCATGTTAAATGTTTCAGATCACTCTGCCACCACCGCCAGTCAGCACTCGCAGCAGTTCAATGGATTGTTTGAATACACAGAAGAGACCAAGGACAACTCTGACACCAACAGTAACTCCACATAAGACTAAGAAAGTTAAACTCTTGACAAGCGCCCGAAAAAGATCAAAGACTGAGAGCGACCGGCGTACGAGCGCGCGCTGAGAGAGCGAGCCAGGAAGAGCAGTTCCGTTTTTGGCCACATGGTGTCAGTCGCGAGTTTAAATTTCAGAAAATTGCATATGGCCTCTTTAACATCCCATAATAATAATAATAATCGGTTGGAGCTGAGCAGCAGCAGCAGTTTAGCACATATTTCCTATGTGAATATTTTGATGTGAATAAAAGGTGAAACACATGAACATGTGAAGCCCATGAGCTGATGATGATGATGATGATGATGATGATGATGATGATGATAATCATGATGATGATGATGATAATCATGATGATGATGATGATAATGATGATAATCATGATAATGATGATGATGATGATGATGATGATGATGATAATGATCTTCAGGTGTTGTTGTCTAAAACCTGCAGAACCTCCATCTTCCGGAATTGCGCCGCTCAAGGTGGCAGCATGTTGGAGTAGCTCTGTTTCTTTGGTTCATATTTTTTTCTTTTTTTAAAACTTTAATTCTTCCATTTCTGGTAGAAACATTGTTTTTGTGGACAACTGTTCTCTCTGGTTTTGGGTGCTGTGCAGCTGGAAGGATTTTTGCTGATACTTTTTATTTTTGGACATTTGTTATGATGCATAACCATGGCAACAAGGTGGTTTACAACTGGCAGCAGCTGATTAACATCACAAAAGCTCAAATAATACCTCAACTACAGCCACAAAACCCTGATGAGTTGAAAAGAAGACGCCATAGATCCAGAGCGTCCTCTACATCAGACAACTACAGAGCGTCTTCAGTCAGAGGCTTCTTCAGATCTGCAGACTGCTACAGGAGATCATCCCTACCCACAGCCATCAGCATCTACAACAAATCTTTGAAGGAACTTGCATAATGAGTTACAACATTTAATTTCCCTTTGGGATTAATAAAGTCATTTTGAATTGAATTGAATTGAATTGAATGTCTGGAGTTGGACCTGTGGGTTAAAGTCTCCAGCTCTTCTTCTCCTCGTTGTTCCTCAGTTACAGGTTGAAGCCTCTGATTCGTCCTCAGATGAAGTTCTTCTCTGGACCAACATGGACCTTCATCCTCAGATCTAGATCAGGTCATGACCTCCTGCTTTGTGTTTCTCCACAGATCCTCCATCCAACCTGATGATCTACACCAGAGATGATGTGGAGCTGGGAGAGAAGAACATCCTGATCTGTCATGTCTCTGGTTTCTATCCTGCTCCTGTTAACGTCTCCTGGACCAAGAATGGACAGAAGGTGACTGAAGGAACCAGCATCAACGTTCCCTTCCCCAGTAAGGACAGCACCTTCACCCAGATCTCCAGGCTGGACTTCATCCCTCAGCTAGGAGACATCTACAGCTGCTCAGTGCAACATCCAGCTCTGACAGAACCACAGAGCAGGATCTGGGGTAAGGGACCACAATAATCCAGAATAACCAGAATAAACCAGAATAAACCAGAATAACCAGAATAACTAGAATAACGAGAATAAATCAGAATAAACTCAGAATAATCCAGAATAACCCAGACATGTAGGTCCCCCTGATTGGTCCAGATGTTGATGTCTGTGTCCTGATTGGTCCAGATGTTGATGTCTGTGTTTTGTGTCTCCAGATGTGGAGCTGAATAATCCTCAGCCCAGTATTGGACCTGCTGTCTTCTGTGGAGTCGGTCTGACCATCGGCCTCATTGGAGTCGCTGTCGGGACCTTCTTCCTCATCAAAGGGAACGAGTGCAGCTGATTGGTTCATCAGCTGATTGGTTGATGCTGATTGGTTGCAGGTTTAATCAGTGATCAGATGTTTTGTTTTCTGTCTCAGCTTGATGTGAATCATTTTCTGCTCTGATCTCAGATCTAAAGTCAAACTTTCTAAACTCAGATGAATTTTTCTTCCTGCTGAAAAAAAGTCCAACAATAAACATTTTTACCCTGATGTGTATCAGAAGCTTTTATCTAATAAATGATTATTATATTAAACAGCTGAGTGAAATATAATCACAACTTCCTCCTGTTTAGTTTCTCTCTGTGTGTCTCCAGAACCAGAACTTTTAGTTTCCAGGATCATATCTGTGGTTCTTATTTTAGTATAATTTATTTTTCATCAGATCTTTATTCTAGTTGTTTTTACCAGCAGACCCAAAGATTCCATAAGCCTGATTCGGCTCCACAGTACTGAGACAGCAATACTCAGAGTTTTTAATGATTTATTTTTAGCTATTGATTCCAGCAGTTCAGCCGCCTTTCTGCTGTTGGGCCTGACAGCAGCTTTTGATACGGTCGACCACGATAATCTTTTATCCCGGTTAGAGTGTCGGGCTGAAGGACACGACCCTTAAACGGTTTCGTTCATACAGGTCTTTTTCTGTGGCTCTGGGTCCTTTTATTTCAGAAAGCGCCCCACTTAAATGTGGCGTGCCCCAGGGTTCTATCTTAGGTCCAGTTCTGTTTGCTTTATACCTTCTACCCTTGGGGTCTATCTTCCGTAAGTACGACATTTCCTTTCATTGCTTCGCCGATGACCTTAAAACCAATCAACCCTTAAAGGCAGAAGGGACTCAATCAAGTCTCTCCTGAATTGTCTTCAGGATGTTGGATGGCTCTTAATTTTCTAAAACTCAATAGACAAAACTGAGATTGTTTTTTTTGGTAATTCCTCATTCAATGCTGTCCATGGTACATCCTTGGCGCTTTGTCTATCTTCAATAAAAATATTGTAAAAAGTTTTGGGGTTTATATCGATGGTCCTTTAATAATCCAGGCAGATCAGTGCTGTTGTCCAATCAGCCTTTTATCATCTTAGGGTCTTGGTGAAGGTAAACCTTCCAGCCGACACCTTCAAACATGTTATTCATCTGTTACTTGCAGATTAGATTATTGCTTCTTTCTTTACACAGGACTGTTTGTATCTCTGCTGTGTCGCCTTCAGCTGGTCCATAATGCTGCTGCTCGTCTGCTGACTGCCACAAAACGGAGAAAACATTTCACCTCTGTGTTAAAATCACTTCACTGGCTCCCTGTTTTTTTTGGGATTCATTTTTAAAGTTTTACTGTTTGTTTTTAAATGTTTAAATGTCTCAGCCTCCTCTTACCTCTCAGAGCTTCTTATACACCAACCAGAACCATGAGATCCAGCTGCTTCTGGTTGAACTAAATATAAGTCCAGTGGTGACAGAGCTTTTTCAGTGGTAACCCCTAAACTATGGAATAGTCTTTCTTTTAATATTAGGACCTGAATCCTTGGTTTCTTTTACATCTTTATTGAAAATATATTTTTATGATTTGGCTTTTAACTTAGTTCTTGGTAATCCTTTGCAGTGTGAATGTGTTTTTATTACCTTACATCTCTCTTCTTCTATCTTGTATTCCTCTTCTTTCACATTTATATTTCTGTTTTATTCGTGTGAAGCACTTTATGCGGTTCTTACTGTTGAAAATGTGCGTTATACATAAACTTGACTTATCTAAGGAGAAGATCAGTTCTATATTTATGACTGAACGTTTCCTCATGAATAAACTGGACTGAACCAGTTTGGTTACATGGTTCTATGAGATCCGGTTCAGAACATCAGTGGATCCTCTCAGTATCTGAGGTTCTGGTTCATCTCTGTAGTGAAATCTGTAGAGCAACGTTTTTACTGTTAGGAGAGATTTATAATATTGTCTCATATAAACTGGTTTCAGCTATTAATATCAATAAACAAAATAAATGTATTAATCCAATCATACAGTCAGATTCAGGAACATAAAGTCTGAAATATGAAACACATTGATCACCTGCTGAACAATAATAGAAATAACAGAAAATCAGACAACAACAAACTAAAATGTTGCTTATTTTAATTTTATTTTAATAAAACTTTGATTCTGACTTAAAAAAATTTAATTGAAATAACTTTATTTTCCCACCAGGCATAATTTTGTCTTTAGTTTCACTTAAAGAAACACAAACAGAAACTAAATCATTAATTTCCTCAAATACTCAGCAGAAACTCAGCACACATGATTCCAAGATGGCTGCCCTGTTTACACAGTTCCTGTCTGGTCCAGTTTTGTATGTCTGCTCGCGCTTGTTCCTGTTGTTGAAATCTGATGAGCTGACATCGTATAAACAGGTGTAGTCTGGCCTAATCTCCACGAGTTTATCTTCTAAAATGTAATCTTCTCTGCGGGCGGCCATCTTGGAATCATGTGAGCGGAGAACGTGTTTTGATTGGTCACTTGAGTATTTGACCTTAGCTCATGTAGAGCACACAGTGAGTTATATAAAACCTCAGCAGATAAATCGCCGCACACAGCGATTTATCTGCTGAGGAAACGGCCTGCAATGGCGTCTTGCTCAGCAGATAACTCAAGCTTTAGAAAGTCTTGGATCCTCCAGGTCCAACAGCCACTGAAACGGTTTATGAATCTACATGGAGTTAAAATCAATAAATAAAATCCTAACATAAGTGTTGCTCTTTTCTAAATGATTAGAGACCATATTTATCATAGTCCATGTAGCGTCTTCATTCCCTCTGTGAGCTTTATAAGCATACTGTAATGGATCCATTTATAGTGAAGTGAGATGGTTGCTTACAGCTCTTTCTATTCATTTAGATTGTTCACAAAAGAGCAACATCTTACACTTCTATCTTCTTGTTCTTTACAAGTTCTGCCCATCATTTTATTCAGTCCTTCCCAGACTTGTCTGGGATTATTGGTGTAAAAATGATTCTCAATGTTCCTCCTGAATGTGTTTTATGCCATGCATCTCTTAGCTTTCAGCTCCCTCTTTAACTCTTTCAGTATCACCCATAAGAAAGTGCTCTGTTAGGAACATATGGACCAATCAGATCTCTGATGGATGATGGAGCTGATTATTAAGGGCTTTATATGGAAGAAGGAGGATCTAGTTGCTGTCTTTGGACCAGAAGTTCTTCAGAAACTGATTAGTCAATCACTTCATCAGGATGGCATTAAATTGGCCCCCAGTAATAACGTAAAGAACCTCGGCGTTATTTTTGACCAAGACTTGACATTTAAATCCCATATTAAACAGGTTTCTAGGATTTCTTTCTTTCACATCCGGAATATTGCTAAAATGAGAAACATCCTGTCCAGGAGTGATGCTGAGAAACTAGTCCATGCATTTGTTACCTCAAGGCTGGACTACTGTAATTCTTTACTATCAGGAAGTCCACAAAATGCCATTAAAAGCCTTCAGTTGATCCAAAATGCTGCAGCAAGAGTTCTGATGAATATTAAAAAGAGAGATCACATTTCTCCTGTTTTAGCTTCCCTTCATAGGTATCCCTGGGTACGTTTGAATCTTTTGAATACCTAGCCACCCAGATAAATGAGCCTAACAAAGCTTTATTTCTAAGTTTATATAAACCACCAAAACTTAACTCTAACTTCTTTAATGACTTCAATGACCTTCTTTCTGTAATATGTATTGACTATGACCAACTAATCATTGTGGGGGACTTTAACATCCATACCGACAACCCCCAAGATAGACAAGCAAAAACATTAGATGATACTCTCCACAACTTCGGACTGATCCAGCATGTCAAACAACCAACACACAATAAAGGACACACTCTGGACTTAATTATCAGCAAAGGTTTAAATATTTCCGACATCTCTGTAATTAATATTGCATTATCAGACCATTTCTGTATTTTCTTTGAAAGTACCATCTCTGCTAAATTATCCAGCCACAGTAAGACCACTATAAAAAAGCGTTTTCTAGGGGACAGTTCAGTAGAAACCTTTAAACGTATTTATCCTTCCACCACATCTCCCAACTCAAACTCAGTAAATAAGTTGGTAGATAATTTCCTTGCGAAAATCTCAGACATCAAGGATTCCATTGCCCCAACTAAAGTGAAAGTAGTCTAAGGTAGAAAAAAGTCTCCGTGGACAAGAAATCCACTGGTACGTAGTGAAAAAAGAGAGTGTCGACGAGCCGAGAGAAAATGGCGGAAAACTCGACTCCAGGTTCACTGTGAGATCTACAAAGAGAGACTGAATAGATATCAGCTAACTATAAAAGATGCTAGGGAATCGTTCTTTTCTGAAATCATCAACAGAAACATTAATAATGCACGGACTCTATTTGCAACAGTGGAAAGACTAACTAATCCTCCAGTGACAGTAGCCCCAGAACTAAACTCTACCAGGGCCTGCAATGAATTTGCAGCTTTTTCACTGAAAAGATTCTAACAATTAGACGGTCAATCTGTACCTCAATATCGAACCCACAACCAGTGCCATCCCCAATCAACAACAATGTAGAGAAAATGTCTGAATTCCACGAATTAAACCAGAACAGCCTTGAAAAAATCATTATCCAATTAAGCTCCTCCTCCTGCTGTCTTGATATCCTACCCACAGCTTTTCTAAAGAAAGTTCTTCCCGTTATTGGTTCTGATCTTGTTCAAATAGTGAACTCATCCCTGCTATCAGGTGTCTTCCCTCAGGCTTTGAAAACAGCAGCTATTAAACCACTGCTAAAGAAGAAAAATCTGGACAACATGTTAATGCAGCCCAGATTATAACAACCAATAAGATTAGCTACCATAACTATGCAGATGATACTCAGCTTTACATTATGATGTCACCAGGTGACTTTGAACCCATCCAGTAAATGCATGGAGCAAATCAATGGATGTGCCATAACTTTCTCCAGCTGAACAGAAACAAAACATAAGTATTTATTTTTGGACCTAAAGAGGAACGATCAACAATCAGCACACAGCTTCAGTTAAACCAGCTAGAAACTACTGATCAGGCCTGAAATCTAGGTGTAGTAATGGACTCAGACCTGAACCTCCAGGGTCACATAAAGGTCAATAACAAGGTCAGCCTTCTATCACCTGAAGAACATCTCTAGGATTAAAGGACTGATGTCGCAACAGGACCTAGAAAAACTCCTCCATGCGTTTATCTTTAGTCGGATTGATTACTGCAACAGCGTCTTCACAGGTCTGCCTAAAAAGTCAATCAGACAGCTGCAGCTGATCCAGAACGCTGCTGCTCGTGTTCCTCACTAGAACCAGGAAAGTAGAGCACATCACCCCAGTTCTAAAGTCCTTACACTGGCTCCCTGTAGCTCAGAGAACAGACTTCTAAATACGTCTACTAGTTTATAAATCATTACATGGCTTAGCACCAAAGTATGATGAAGATCTACTGTTACCATAGCAACCCCCCCCAGACCAATCAGGTCCTCTAATTCCAGTCGACTCAGCATCCCTAGATTCAGAACTAAACATGGAGAAGCAGCTTTCAGTTTCTATGCTCCCCTTATCTGGAACAGACTTCCTGACGAGTGTAGAGCTGCTGAAACTCTGAACTGCTTTAAATCGAGACTAAAAACCATCTGTTTAGAATTGCCTTTGAGTAAATGCTTGATGTCATATGTATGAAATGTGTTCATGCTCTCTTGCTTTTTTTTATCTTTCTTTTGCTTCAATCTGTATCATGTGTAATGTGTGTTTTTTTTATTTAGTTTTTTTTTATCACCAAATCATGTAAAGCACCTTGAATTACCCTGCTGTTGAAAGTGTGCTATACAAATAAAATTGCCTTGTTAAATCCAGAATAGAATCTAAGATCCTTCTTCTTCCATATAAAGCCCATAATAATCAGCTCCATCATCCATCAGAGATCTGATTGGTCCTTATGTTCCTAACAGAGCTCTTTGAGAATTAACTTGGTTTTATTTAGTACATTTTTTTCAAGAGGACATCTATTGTAAACTTGGTTAATAGCAATAAACTAAAATCAGTTGTGTGTCAGAGTCATGTGACCTTCATCACCTCAGCGGTTTGTTTACAGCGTCTATGGAAAGTCCCTGCTCTTTCTGTTCTTTCACTTCCAATCTCAGCAGCCAATCAGCGAGCAGCTGCTGATGCATCATCAGTTACTAGGAGAAGCTTCTCTGTGTTCAACATTTTTTTTTATTTGGTAGTTTATTTCAGTCAATATCTTCACACAGACATGAATAACTACATTTCCTCCTGTGACTGAGACACATCTGTCTTTCATGTTTGTTCTAAATATACATTCCTGATAAATATGGGTTCCTCTTAGATTATAGTCTCTCTCTCTCTGGGTTTAAACCTTTCCTGAATACATTCAGGGAGCTTATTGTTATGGACCTGATACATAACAGCTGTGCTGAGATACGCTAAGTCGTTTAATTTAAATGTTTTTGATTTGATAAACAAAGGATTTGTTGGGGCATAATAATCTGCATAATAATCTTCTTTGTTTCAACAGGAAACTTTTCATCAGAACAAAAATAAATCACATGTGGGGTGCCCCAGAGCTCCATCCTGGGGCCCCTCTTATTTAATATCTACATGCTCCCACTAGGCAAGATTATAGCAACCAATAAGATTAGCTACCATAACTATGCGGATGATACTCAGCTTTACATTATGATGTCACCAGGGGACTTTGAACCCATCCAAACCCTAAGTAAATGCATCGAGCAAATCAATGGATGGATGTCATAACTTTCTCCATCTGAATAGAAACAAAACAGAAGTGATTATTTTTGGACCTAAAGAGGAACGATCAACAATCAGCACACAGCTTCAGTTAATCCAGCTAGAAACTACTGATCAGGCCTTAAATCTAGGTGTAGTAATGGACTCAGACCTGAACCTCCAGGGTCACATAAAGGTCAATAACAAGGTCAGCCTTCTATCACCTGAAGAACATTTCTAGGATTAAAGGACTGATGTCACAACAGGACCTAGAAAAACTCATCCATGCGTTTATCTTTAGTCGGATTGATTACTGCAACAGCGTCTTCACAGGTCTGCCTAAAAAGTCAATCAGACAGAAGCAGCTGATCCAGAACGCTGCTGCTCGTGTTCCTCACTAGAACCAGGAAAGTAGAGAACATCACCCCAGTTCTAAAGTCCTTACACTGGCTCCCTGTAGCTCAGAGAATAGACTTCTAAATACTTTTACTAGTTTATAAATCATTACATGGCTTAGCACCAAAGTATGTTGAAGATCTACTGTTACTATAGCAACCCCCCCCCCCCAGACCAATCAGGTCCTCTAATTCCAGTCGACTCAACATCCCTAGAATCAGAACCAAACATGGAGAAGCAGCTTTCAGTTTAGCTAGTGGAGCTAGCAACTCTCCTACGGAGCTTCACCTGATATAATTTTGCGGGCGGGACTCTCTTGGTTTAATATCGTAACATTATCTTATGTTTATTCAGATTCAGATGTGTATTATTGGTGTTGGATTAGTGTTAGTTATTCATTAGAATTAGCCCATTATCGCAGCAACCTTGGTCGCGGTTCTCTTCAGACTTCAGGCACGCATTTATACATGTGTTGGTTCACATACCTGTCGGCGCGCACAGTTCATGCGGCCACGGATGATGTGGGAGGTAATGTTAAATATGCTGTAACTGTGGTGCTTCAGGGAAGCGTGAATTTACTACCACCCGTGTTGTTTTCAATGTACTTGACGTTCATGGTGAAACCCAACTGTACACGTCTCTGACACTTCGCGCTGCGATTTTGTTCCGTCCTTATTTCAAACCCACCGCGAGCGTTTAGCCCGCGAGACTTTGTTTACAGGGCTGCTTTCGTATTTACGCTGGTAACTGATTTAGGACGGGGAAGACAGGAATCAGCAGCAGCTGGCACAAACTAACACAGGTGCTTATCAACACTCTAGCACAACAACACTACTCTTCAGACATTAAACATTTATCACCAATGCCTCGATAATAATTAGCGTAGATTAATTCAGTTTTACACAGAACAAGGATCAGCTGGCAACTAGTATTGACAGAGGAAACAACTGCAACAAAAAATAATGCTTTCCATTTGGGTTTTGCTTTAAGACAGACTTGTGAACTTTTCTCTTAAAATCTAATTAGAGAGGGCTGGCTACATTTGATGAATTAATTTTATGTTTAAATGATTTGCTTTGTGTTGGGTGATGTGGCAAAAAAAATCACATCACAATCTTATTCGTGATATCCAAAAACTGAGATTTAATCTAGTCTTATATCACCATATTGATGATATATTGTAATATTGCCCAACCCTATTCTGTGTTTTTCCCAAATTATTTATATACGCCCAGTAAAGTGCATATATTTGTTTCTCCAGTGTTGTGTTGCATGTGGAGATGCAAGGACTGTGGGACGGCATTAACTAAAAGATCTGAACTGCTCAAGCACTGCAAACTGATTCATAGGCATTATGGACGGGGCAACTCATATCCATGCACTTATTTAAATTGTGCATATAGGTTCAAGACTTGGAATGCCCTACTGAGCCATCTATCAAGAAATCACCCTGCCCAACAAGCAGTCACCAAAGCTGTGTCCACGTTCACATGCCATATTTGTGTCCATAATCAACTCTCTACAGAAAGGGAATATTTTCTACATATCTATCAGCATGTTAAAAATAAGGAGACTGTAACATGTGTGTTCCAAAACTGTGAATATAAAACCAATGTCTATGAGAACTTCAAAATTCATAAATATAGAAAACACTGGTACAGTGAACACCTTTAAGCTTGGGATAAGTTCTGTTGAAGAATCGTGTGCCAGCGTTGCCAGTGACATTTTAGATGGGGAAATTACAGAGAGTAATGTAAATTTAAATTCTGCTTTTGACAATGGGGATTATGAAAACTTAGAGAAGGATATTGAACTTAAAATTGCTTCAGTGCTCCTTAAGTTAGAGCACATCTTTCTTGTGTCTAATGCAGCTGTAGATGAACTTTTGCTAAACTATTTGATTGGTTCTTTTTCTCCGCCGATTACCCAAAAGACTATTAGCCAAGTATTACAAGACAATGGATGTCAATTTGACCAGTCAGTTGTTGAAAGGCTAGCCAGTGTACTCTGTGAGACAAACCCTGTAAAAAAAAAGCAATTGCAGATAAAGGTCCACTTTCCAGTGCTTGGAGGCGAAAACATTACTATAAGAGCCACTTTAATGTAGTGGAACCAGTGGAATATATACTTGACCGAAAGAATCATAAGTCATTCCAGTATATCTCAATTTTAAAGTCTTTGCAGCATATTCTTGACTGCCAGACAATCTTGGGTCAGGCTGTTAATTTGAATACTGTAGTTAATCAGCCTCAGAGAACTTGCGTGCACTTATACAAAACTATATTTGATGGTGCCTTCTTCAAGGAAAATGAATTGTTGTCTAAGCAGGAAAGCATTTCATTGATATTATACATTGATGAATTTGAAATATGTAATCCCCTCGGTACATCCAGGAGGAAGCATAAAATTTGCGGTTTGTACTGGATTCTGGGTAATTTGCCACCAGGCTGTAATTCGGCTTTATCCTCCATCTATTTGGCTGCTTTATTCAAAAATAATGATGTGAAGTGCTATGGGTATGATAAAGTGTTAAAACCTGTAATTAATGATCTTGAAATTTTGGAACAGAGTGGGATATTTCTGTCAAAGTTGGGCAGAACAGTAAAAGGCACAGTTCAGTGTGTGGTCGCCGACAACCTTGGTGCACACAGTATTGCTGGATTTGTTGAAAACTTCTCAGGGACATACGTATGTAGATTTTGCACTGCAGAAAGATCAGAGTTCCAGACTAAACAAGTCAGAAGTGAAGTCTCTACTTTCAGAACAAAAGACATTCATGCAGATCATTTACGAATCATTGAGGAAAACAAATTGCCCAGTTATTATGGTGTGAAATCAAAGTGTATTTTGTCAAAGCATCTCTCATATTTTCATGTTACCTGTAGAAAAGCCCTCAAAGTCTTGAGTCTATGGTTTTTTGTTGTTGTTGTTAAGTTCCTTTTAATATTGTTGTTCTGCATTACTCTGGAGTTATTTCACCGGAGGAGCTGTTCAGGGAATTATTATGGGCGTGACGTCATCGTTAAGTTTCGTTTTCGGGGTTACTCTTTTTTCTTTTCTTCATCCTCTGCATGTCACTGCATGGTTCTGCAGCTCTGCTACGGAATGGTGCGTGTGCGTAGATGACGAGTAAGTACTGTATATGCATATTGCATATAATGTTAATATGAGTCTAAGTTATTTTTATCTGTGAGGATGCTCTGTGTTTGAGTTCATTCACTTTATCTGTCGACTCAGGTTTCCTGGTTGCTCCGCAGCGCCGGGGGAATAAATATGCCACATTTAAGTGATGTATGAATGTTGGTTCGTTGTATAAGTTGAAAGCAATCCATAGAGTATTGTTGCAGCACAGAAATCCGACATAGTTTAGAGAATTTCGGATTTGAACCGAGGCTAACCGCTAGCGGAAGTAACCGGCTAATAGTCAAGCTACTTTGCTCATCCCAAACCGGAAGTAGTTCATAATGTTGTCGGTAGCTTGACGAACCGGAGATTTTGCCTGTTAGATGTGTGCTGATGGCAAGTTGGTGGATTGTGATTTCTGAGTATTAAGTTTACATTCTAACTTAATGTGTGGAGTTTTGCAGATAATCGATGTACAGATGTTGGGTTTATTTGTGTATTTTGGGTAGGTTTACCTAAGTTATCTTTATTATTTTTTAGGAAACCACATGCACCTGTATCTGTCCCGCTGCACTATCCAACCTGTGAACAGATGTGGAAAATAATAAAGAAAGAAAAGAACACCAGATTTCTCTCCTCATATCCTTCCTGCTCTGAGTGGCTTTAAGTGGTGCTCTGGCCAGCACTGTCAGTGTGAACAGAGTGATACTCCCGAACCAGCACCTTTGATTCTCCACTACACAGTATTAGGTTCCCCACTAACATTACCACTGGGTTTCCACCAGACATTGTACATGATCTTTTTGAAGGAATTGTTCCTTTTGAACTTGCACTTTGCCTCAGTTTGTTAATCAAAAAAAAGTATTTCACATTATGTATGTTGAATGAAGCAGTATCATCTTTCAACTTTTAAGTGGGCTGACAAAACAAATCGATCTCATCCTGTGGCTCTCAGTTTTGCATTTAAAAAAACTGTTAAGTGCCTTGAGATGACATTTGTTGTGAATTGGCGCTATATAAATAAACTGAATTGAATTGAAATTTTAAATCACTACTAAAAACGTTTCTGTTTAGAGCTGCCTTTGAGTAAGTAATTATGATATGTATCAAATGTGATAATGCTCTCTTGCTTTATTGGGCATCATATGTAATGTGTGTTTCATGCTAATTTGCTACTTTTAATTTCCAATGTTATATTCTATGTTTTTTTGTTTTTTCAAATCACCAAATCATGTAAAGCACCTTGAATTACCCTGTTGTTGAAACTGTGCTATACAAATAAAATTGCCTTGCCTAGTAATTCCAGTTTTTTTAAAACCATATGCAATAACTGTTCAATATTTTGTCCAGAACAATAGAATACACTGCATGTTCTTAAGGACTGGACAGATGTCAATAATGTACATGATGAGAACAGAGCCCTGTGGGACTCCGTGAGTTATGATGTGTTTTTCTGAACTAACATTATTAATTTGTACATATTGCTGCCTCCCACTGAGATAACGACTCCTCTGAAACCATATCTTTGCAGTTTTGATCAAAGTAATTTATGATTAATGGTTTTAAAGGCCTTATTTAGGTCTATTAAGGACACCAATTGTATTTTCTCTCTTCCTATTGTGATTTCCTCCACCAGATCCATGACTGCCATAGAGGTTGACCTGTTTACCCTGAAACCAAACTGCCGGTCATTAATTATATTGTATTTGTTTAAAGATTCATTCATTCTTATGTCAAACAGCTTTTCTATGATTTTAAAAGTATTGGGAAAGTAAAGAAATTGGTCTGTAGTTTGTACGTTTGTGTTTGTCTCCATTGTAGTATTAGTATTACTTTAGAGATCTTCATTGAGAGAAAAGACTGATTAAAGATGTGTGTTAATGGTGTAACAATCAGCAGAGACAGGAGGAGTCAGACGCCCCCTACTGGAGCAGCTGTGTAACATCTGCTTAGGTGGGAGGAGCCAGCTTCACCTGCCTGTGTGCTAAAGGGTCATGTGACAATGGACACGCCTACTCTGGTCTGGTTCATACAGCCAATCAGACTAGACCTGGTTTAGCTTTACAGCAGCCAATAAGACGGCAGCTGATCATGATGTCATCAGTTACCAGGTGGAGGAAGTTGATATATACACATTTACAGCTGGATCTTCTTCTGTTTGACTGAACAGTTTCAGGTTAACCTGAAGGTCTGAGCTTCATGTAATAAACATCATGGTTCTCTGCAGGTTCCTGCTGCAGACGGTTCTGTTAGTCCCACATGAGGCCTGGTTCTGTTCTGGTTCCGAAGGTCTCAGTACCATCAGCCTGATGAATCTCTGCAGAGCTGAACTAGCTTTATTAATGTTTTACAACTAACAGATTATGATGACTTTGGCCTAAGGCTGTGACATCATCATGTTTATAATAATCTCAGTCTGAAGAACAATGATCATGTGATCAGGAAAATGATGACCTCTGACCTGCAGCTGCTGCTGGGAGATAAATAGTTACTGGGAGACAGACTGGTGACCAGTGTGTGTTGAACATGATCAGATCAAACCTCTGAGTCTCTCAAACTGAAAGTTTAGACAGCAGCTCTAACAGCCAATCAGAAAAACAGCTCCTGATGACTCATCAGTTACCAGGAGACAACCTTTACAGTCAGACAGCAGAGGAAGAAGGGAACAGGAGCGCCCCCTGCTGGGTTAATCAGCATTTAGCTGTGTAAACTAAAGAGGAACATTAAATAAAGACAGACTGGCGTCATTCATCACTGCTCTGTGTGAGGAACCAAACATTTCCTCAGTTCATCATCAACCTGCTGCTTTTCTCTGAGACGTTTAGCTGATAGCAGCAGAATCTCAGCCAATCATACCAGATCAGGTTCTTCTGACCTGAACCAATCAGGAACCTTGGTGTTAGCTGAACTATGACCTGGGCTTTATGTCCTACATCAGCAGCATCATAGAGACAGCTCTCCTTCCTCTACTAGAACATCATCATCAGAAAGTCTCTAAGGTCAGTCAGAGACCTTCATCAATGTTTTATCAAGTTCTGCTTCCTGACCTCCATCATCATCATCATCATCATTCAGATCTCAGCTTCAGCTCTGTGCATGTAGACCAGTAGATGGTTTCCAGTGTCTCTCAGGACTGGATTTAATGGTTTTAAAGCTGTTTTGTGTCTGAAGTATCTGAGATGTTTCCTGCAGACCTCAGGTCATCTCCTGAAGATCTTCCTATCAGCAGTCTGTTGGTGTGTGTATTGGTTCTTTGTTGGTTCTGCCTTTCTACAGTCCTGCAGGTTCTCCACTGGAGGGCGCTGCAGAAGCACCTGGTGTGGCACGTACCTTATCGTAACGTACCGTATCACATCGTAACTTATCATATCGTATTGTGCCGTATCGTACCGTACCGTACCATATCATATCGTATCGTACAGTATCGTATTGTATTGTACCACATCATATCGTACCGTATCATATTGTAACGTATCGTACCATATCGTGTCGTACCGTATCATATCATGATGTATCATATCATAGCGTATCGTATCGTACCATGTCGTACCGTACCGTATCATATCGTATCGTACAGTATCATATCGTATCGTACCGCATCATATCAAATCGTATCGTACAGTATCGTATCGTATCATATCGTATGGTATCGTACAGTATCATATCGTATGATATCATATCGTATCGTACCATATCGTATCGTACCGTATCATATCGTAACGTATCGTAGCATATCGTGTCGTACCGGACCATATCGTAACATATCATATAACGTATTGTATCGTCCCATATCGTATCGTACCGTATCATATCGTATCGTACCGTATCATATCGTACCGTATCATATCGTAACGTATCGTAGCATATCGTGTCGTACCGGACCATATCGTAACGTATCATATCATAACATATTGTATCGTCCCGTACCGTATCATATCGTATCGTACAGTATCATAACGTAATGTATCATATCGTACCGTACCGCATCATATCAAATCGTATTGACAGTATCGTATCGTATCATATCGTACAGTATCATATCGTATGGTATCATATCGTATCGTACAGTATCATATCATTGTATCGTATCGTATCGTACCATATCGTATCGTACAGTATCATGTCGTATGGTATCATATCGTATCCTACAGTATCATATCATTGTATCGTATCATATCGTATCGTATCGTACCGTATCATATCGTAACCTATCGTAGCATATCGTGTCGTACCGGACCATATCGTAACGTATCATATAACGTATTGTATCGTCCCATATCGTATCGTACCGTATCATATCGTATCGTACAGTATCATATCGTACCGTATCATATCGTAACGTATCGTAGCATATCGTGTCGTACCGGACCATATCGTAACGTATCATATAACATATTGTATCGTCCCGTATCGTACCATATCATATCGTATCGTACAGTATCATATCGTAACGTATCACATCGTATTGTACCATATCATATCGTGACGTATCATATCGTATCGTACCATATCGTAACGTATCATATCGTATCGTACCGCATCATATCAAATCGTATCGTACAGTATCATATTGTATCATATCATATCGTATGGTACCGTACAGTATCATATCGTATCGTATGGTATCGTATCGTACAGTATCATATCATTGTATCGTATCATATCGTATCGTACCATATCATATCGTAACGTATCGTAGCATATCGTGTCGTACCGGACTATATCGTAGCGTATCATATCATAACGTATTGTATCGTCCCATATCGTATCGTACCATATCATATCGTATCGTACAGTATCATATCGTACCGTATCATATTGTAACGTATTGTAGCATATCGTGTCGTACCGGACCATATCGTAACGTATCATATCATAACGTATTGTATCGTCCCATATCGTATCGTACCGTATCATATCGTATCGTACAGTATCATATCGTAACGTATCATATCGTATTGTACCATATCATATCGTGACGTATCATATCGTAACGTACCATATCATATCGTAACGTATCATATCGTATCGTACCGCATCATATCGTATCCTACAGCATCATATCGTATCGTACCATATCGTGTCGTACCGTATCATATCGTAACGTATCTTATCATAACGTATTGTATCATTCCATATCATATTGTATCGTACCGTAACATATCGTATCGTACAGTATCATATCATATCGTAACGTATCATATTGTATTGTACCATATTATATCATTATGTATCATATCGTATCGTACCGCATCGTATCGTACAGTATCATATCATATCGTAACGTATCATATTGTATCGTACAGTATCATATCATATCGTAACGTATCGTATCGTACCGTACCATATCATATCGTATTGTACCGTACCATATCGTGTCGTACCGTATAATATCGTAACGTATCATAACGTATTGTACCGCATTATATCGTATCGTACAGTATCATATCATATCGTAACATATATCGTACAGTATCATATCGTATCATATCGTATCGTACAGTATCATATCGTAACGTATCATATCGTATCGTACCGTACCATATCGTATCATATTGTATCGTATCATATCATATCATACCGTATCATATCGTAACGTATCGTACCATATCGTGTCGTACCGTATCATATCATGACGTATCATATCATAATGTATTGTATTGTACCATATCGTATCGTACCGTATCATATCGTATCGTACAGTATCATATCATATTGTTACATAGCATATATCGTATTGTACCGCATCATATCGTATCGTACAGTATCATATTATATCGTAATGTATCATATCGTATCGTACAGTTTCATATCATATCGTATCGTACCATATCATACCGTATCATATCGTAACGTATCGTACCATATCGTGTCATACCGTATCATATCGTTACGTAGCATATCATATCGTATTGTACCGCATCATATTGTATCGTACAGTATCATATCATGGTAATGCATCATATCGTATCGTACCGCATCATATCGTATCGTAGAGTATCATATCATATCGTAATGTATCGTATCGTACAGTTTCATATCATATCGTACCGTATCATATCGTAACGTATCGTACCATATCGTGTCATACCGTATCATATGTAACGTATCATATCATAACTTATTGTATCGTGCCATATCGTACCGTATCATATCGTATTGTACAGTATCATATCATATCGTAACGTATCAAATCGTATTGTATCATATATCGTAACGTATCATATCGTATCGTACCGCATCATATCGTATCGTACAGTATCATATCATAACGTAACATATCATATCGTATCGTACAGTATCATATCATATCGTAACGTATCATATCGTAACGTATCATATCGTAACGTATCATATCGTAACGTATCATATCATAACGTATCGTACCGTATCATATCATATCGTATCATACAGTATCATTTCATATCATATCGCAACGTATCGTACAGTATCATATCATATCATAACGTATCATATTGTAACGTATTATATCATAACGTATCATATCATAACGTATCGTACCATATCATATCGTATCGTACAGTTTCATATCATATCGTACCGTATCATATCGTAACGTATCGTACCATATCGTGTCATAACGTATCATATGTAACGTATCATATCATAACGTATTGTATCGTGCCATATCGTACCGTATTATATCGTATTGTACAGTATCATATATCGTAACGTATCATATCGTATCGTACCGCATCATATCGTATCGTACAGTATCATATCATAATGTAACGTATCATATCGTATCGTACAGTATCATATATCGTAACGTATCATATCATATCATAACGTATCGTACCATATCATATCGTACCGTATCATATCATATCGTATCATACCCTATTGTATCGCACCGTACCGTATCATATCGTATCGTAACATATCATATCGTACCGTATCATATCCCACCGTATCATATTGTACCGTATCATATCGTTTCGTACCTGTCATATCGTATCGTAGTGTATCATATCTTATCGTACCGTATCATATCATTTTGTATCGTACTGTATCATATCATATCGTACCGTATCATATCATATTGTATCGTACTGTATCATATCGTATCGTACCGTATCATATTTTATCGTACCGTATCATATCATATTGTATCGTACTGTATCATATCGTATCGTACCGCATCATATCGTATCGTACAGTATCATATCATAACGTAACATATCATATCGTATCGTACAGTATCATATCATATCGTAACGTATCATATCGTAACGTATCATATCGTAACGTATCATATCGTAACGTATCATATCATAACGTATCGTACCGTATCATATCATATCGTATCATACAGTATCATTTCATATCATATCGCAACGTATCGTACAGTATCATATCATATCATAACGTATCATATTGTAACGTATTATATCATAACGTATCATATCATAACGTATCGTACCATATCATATCGTATCGTACAGTTTCATATCATATCGTACCGTATCATATCGTAACGTATCGTACCATATCGTGTCATAACGTATCATATGTAACGTATCATATCATAACGTATTGTATCGTGCCATATCGTACCGTATTATATCGTATTGTACAGTATCATATATCGTAACGTATCATATCGTATCGTACCGCATCATATCGTATCGTACAGTATCATATCATAATGTAACGTATCATATCGTATCGTACAGTATCATATATCGTAACGTATCATATCATATCATAACGTATCGTACCATATCATATCGTACCGTATCATATCATATCGTATCATACCCTATTGTATCGCACCGTACCGTATCATATCGTATCGTAACATATCATATCGTACCGTATCATATCCCACCGTATCATATTGTACCGTATCATATCGTTTCGTACCTGTCATATCGTATCGTAGTGTATCATATCATATCGTACCGTATCATATCATATTGTATCGTACTGTATCATATCGTATCGTACCGTATCATATTTTATCGTACCGTATCATATCATATTGTATCGTACTGTATCATATCGTATCGTACTGTATCATATTTTATCGTACCGTATCATATCATATCGTACCATATCGTACCGTATCATATCATATCGTATCGTATCATATCGTATCGTACCGTATCATATCGTACCGTATCTTACCGTATCGTACCGTATTATATCGTACCATATCATATCATATCGTACCGTATCAAATCGTATCGTACCGTATCAATTCAATTTCAATTCAATTCAGTTTATTTATATAGCGCCAATTCACAACAGATGTTTCATCTCAAGGCTCTTAACAAGAAGTTATTTCAATACATTTATACAAACATTCCAATCAGTTAAAAAGTTTCCTATTTAAGGAATCCCAGCAGATTGTGTCAGTCATTGGCGTGAGGTTGGGCCCCGTTGATGCAGACTTTCCAAACACAGCAATCCTTCAGCAATCCCTCATACTGAGCAAGCATGTAGCGACGGTGGAGAGGAAAAACTCCCCTTTAACAGGAAGAAACCTCCAACAGAACCAGGCTCAGTAGGAGCGGCCATCTGCCACGACCGTCTGGGGGTTTGAGAAGACAGAGCAGAACACAGAAGGAACAGAAGATCTGATATAAGAGAACTTTCTATGTTACAGAAAGTAAAAAGTTGATAACAGGACACAGTGGATGTTCAGTTACTGGGAGGATCATCCCAGTCGATGCCCCCCGTCCAACAGGGCATTGCAGCCAAGCAGGATACCAGACCAGGTATATCTTCTATGGAGAGAAAAACACTGAGAGAAAACAAAGTTAACAGTCGAAACAACAGAATGTACTGTAATACAACTGGAGAGTAGTAGGAGAGAAAAGTAGCAGAGTGGAGAGAAGTGGTCAGTCTGTCCTCCAGCAGTCTAAGCCTATAGCAGCATAACTACAGAGATAGCTCAGGATGACCTTAGCCACTCTAACTATAAGCTTTATCAAAAAGGAAAGTTTTAAGCCTGGCCTTAAAAGTAAACAGAGTGTCTGCCTCACGGACTAAAGCTGGGAGCTGGTTCCACAGGAGAGGAGCCTGATAACTAAAAGATCTGCCTCCCATTCTACTTTTAGAAATCCTAGGAACTACAAGTAAACCTGCAGTCTGAGAGCAAAGGGCTCTGTTAGGAACATATGGACCAATCAGATCTCTGATGGATGATGGAGCTGATTATTATGGGCTTTATATGGAAGAAGGAGGATCTTAGATTCTATTCTGGATTTAACAGGGAGCCAATGAAGGGAAGCTAAAACAGGAGAAATGTGATCTCTCTTTTTAATATTCATCAGAACTCTTGCTGCCGCATTTTGGATCAACTGAAGGCTTTTAATGGCATTTTGTGGACTTCCTGATAGTAAAGAATTACAGTAGTCCAGCCTTGAGGTAACAAATGCATGGACTAGTTTCTCAGCATCACTCCTGGACAGGATGTTTCTAATTTTAGCAATATTCCGGAGGTAAAAGAAAGAAATCCTAGAAACCTGTTTAATATGGGATTTAAATGTCAAGTCTTGGTCAAAAATAACACAGAGGTTCTTTACGTTATTACTGGGGGCCAATTTAATGCCATCCAGATGAAGTGATTGACTAATCAGTTTCTGTTTAAGAACTTCTGGTCCAAAGACAGAAACTTCTGTCTTGTCAGAATTTAAAAGCAAAAAGTTTAGGGTCATCCATGTTTTTATCTCTTCCAGACATGCCTGTAATCTACCAAAGATTCTCCTTGGTGATGGTGGGTACTTATTTGTATTTTTTGAGCTGTTATTTTTCACTTTTTTTACATTTTCCCTATTTTGTTTTGTTTGTGAGCAGTTCAGGTGCTTTGTGGCTTTGTGGTTTTGCTTTGTGTTTTTTGTGTTATTTATCCAATATTATGGGTTATATCTTTTCTCAAGACGTTAATTTCTGAAACCGAGATATGTTACTTTCTAATGCGGCCCTTAATCCAAACACTCTGGTGAGCTGGAATGTTTGTGGATTAAATAATCCAATCAAGCGTAATAAAAAAATTTCTCATTTAAGGAAACTACAAAGTCATATTGTGTACTTGCAAGAGACTAAATTGCTTATCAAAGATCATTCCTGGCTGTTAAGGGGTGGGTTTACACAATGTTTTCATTCAGATTTTAACAGTAAGAGTAGAGGAGCGGCTATTCTAATACACAGAGACGTACAATATACTGAGCGTAAGACCATAAGAGACAAAAATGGTCGTTTTATTATTACTCAAGGTAAACTTTTCAATAGGCCTGTTGTTCTGGCTAATGTTTACGGGCCTAATTGGGATAATGCTAATTTCTTTAAAACCCTCTTTTCTATCCTACCAGACCTAAATTCCCATGATTTAATATTAGCTGGAGATCTTAACTGCACTTTGGATCCAACTCTTGACCGATCTAGTCCTAAAGTTGTAACACCAAGCAAATCAGCCCTGTGTATTAATGAATTTCTTAAAGCTTATGGGATGGTGGACCCCTGGAGATTCAAGAACCCTACAACCAAAAAATTTTCTTTCTTTTCCCCAGTACACCAAAGTTATTCCAGAATTGATTACTTCTTGATCGATCAAAAATTGCTGCCTATGATTACTCAAATAGATTATGGAGGTATCGTAATATCAGATCACGCGCCAGTGATGTTGCAACTAAGTCTTCCGGAAAACACTTCCAGTTTTTCTTCCTGGAGGCTTAATTCCAGATACCTAATGGATGAAAAGTTTGTTGAATTTATTAACAAAGAAATATAATTTTTCATGGAATTAAATGAGACACCTGAGATGGGTTATATTACAATATGGGAAACTCTAAAAGCATATTTAAGAGGGCAAGTGATATCTTTTGCTGCAGCAGAAAATGCAAATCAGACAAAACGAGCGTCAGAGTTAATAAATCGTATCAAACAAGTAGACCAGTTGTATTCAACATCACCCTCTGCTGATCTATACAAGGAAAGAATTCTACTGCAAACAGAATTCGATTCAATCACTAACGCTAAGGCCATTGACCTTCATTTGCGGTCTCGCCTCACCCATTACGAGCATAGTGATCGGGCTGGCAAACTATTGTCTCACCAACTAAAGCAGTCATCTTCTGCAGGTTTCATAGCTGCAATTAAGGATGGACATGGTCATGTGTTAACAGACCAAAAGGACATAAACTCTGAGTTTAAATCATTTTATGAGAAGCTATATTCCTCTGAAGCTAGTGACTCGATCCAATTGGAAGAATTCTTTATTGATGTGACCTTGCCCGCCTTAGACGAATCCGACACAAGTATGCTGGAGTCCAATATTACACAGTTGGAAATAAATAATGCCATCAAAAGGATGAAGTCCGGTAAAGCTCCTGGTCCAGATGGGTATCCAGTAGAGTTTTTCAAAAAATTTAACGCCAAATTAGTTCCACTGTTGTCTAAGGTTTTCAAAGAGATTTTTGATAAAAAAATTCTACCTGAAACCATGACCCAAGCTACAATTTCACTTTTATTAAAGAAAGAGAAAGATCCACTGCTGTGTGAATCTTATCGTCCGATCAGTCTTCTGAATTGTGACTATAAGATTTTAGCAAAAGTGTTGTCTGGTAGACTTGACAAGGTCCTTTCAAAAGTGATACATCCCGACCAAACCGGGTTTATCGCTGGTAGGCAAATATCTAGCAATCTGCGTCGGGTGTTTAATGTGATCTATCAGCGCAATAACACTGTGCCTGAAGTGGTCATTTCTCTTGATGCGCATAAAGCGTTTGACAGAGTTGAATATAATTTTCTGTCTACTACACTTCAAAAATTTGGATTCGGTCCTGTTTTCCGCTCTTGGATCAGTATCTTATATGCAACACCCCAAGCATCTATACGAACAAATAAGGTTATGTCCAGCTTTTTTCCTCTTTCCCGTGGGGCAAGGCAGGGCTGTCCATTGAGCCTCCTTTTATTCAATATTGCCATTGAGCCTTTGGCAATAATGCTGAGACAAACGGTCCAGTTGGTTGGAATACAAAGAGCAGGACAAACTCATAAATTATCTCTGTAGGCCGATGACCTCCTCCTCTTTCTTTCCGATCCACACAAAACTATTCCTCTTGCTCTTACCTTTATCAATAAATTTGGGCAAGTGTCGGGATACAAGCTGAATCTGTCCAAAAGTATACTTTTTCCAATAAATAAAAAAGCTCAACAGTTGGCTCTACAAGGCTTTCCCTTTAAAATCCGTAAAGACCATTTTAACTACTTAGGTGTGTCACTTACAACTATGGATCTCTGTTTGACAAAAACTTCACAAATGCACTAGATAAAGCCAAACAAGATTTGGATAGGTGGTCAAAACTCCCCTTGTCTTTAGTTGGAAGGGTTCATTCAGTAAAAATGATAATTTTGCCTAGGCTTCTATATTTATTTCAAACCATCCCGGTTTTCATTCCTAAATCTTACTTCAAAGAACTGAACAAATGCTTGTCCATGTTCATCTGGAATAAAAATATCCCTCGAATCAGAAGAGAGTTCTTGGAGAGACCGAGGGAGGACGGGGGGCTAGCTTTACCAAACTTTCTCTACTACTACTGGGCCACCAATATTCATAAACTGTTATTCTGGCTTGCATAGATGCCTATAGATGATTCTACCCTCATAGATGAGGGTAGGAACGTAGATCGACCGGTAAATCGAGAGCTTCGCCTTTTGGCTCAGCTCTCTCTTCACCACGACAGACCGGTAAAGCGCCCGCATAACTGCAGATGCCCCACCAATCAGTCTATCGATCTCGCGCTTGATTTTTCCCTCATTTGTGAACAAGACCCCCAGATACAGTCGAACGCCTTCTCCAAGACCACAAAACACATGTAGACCGGTTGGGCGAACTCCCACGCTCCCTCCAGGACCCTGCTGAGGGTGTAGAGCTGGTCCAGTGTTCCACAGCCAGGACGAAAACCGGATTGTTCCTCCTGGATCCGAGGTTCGACTATCCGTCGGACCCTCCTCTCCAGAACCCCTGAATAGACCTTACCAGGGAGGCTCAGAAGTGTGATCCCCCTGTAGTTGGAACACACCCTGTGGTCCCCCTTTTTAAACAGGGGGACCACCACCCCGGTCTGCCAATCCAAGGGAACTGCCCCCGATGTCCACGTGACATTGCAGAGCCGCGTTAACAAACACAGCCCCACAACATCCAGAGCCTTGAGGAACTCCGGTCGAATCTCATCCACCCCCGGAGCCTTGCCACCGAGGAGCTTTTTAACGACCTCCGTGACCTCAGCACCAGAGATTGGAGAGCCCGACCTTCCAGCCGACACCTTCAAACATGTTATTCATCTGTTACTTGCAGATTAGGTTATTGCTACTTTCTTTACACAGGACTGTTTTTATCTCTGCTGTGTCGCCTTCAGCTGGTCCATAATGCTGCTGCTCGTCTGCCACAAAACGGAGAAAACGTTTCACCTCTGTGTTAAAATCACTTCACTGCCTCCGTTTCTTTCAGGATTCATTTCACAGTTTTGCTGTTTGTTTTTAAATGTTTAAATGTCTCAGCCCCTCTTACCTCTCAGAGCTTCTTATACACCAACCAGAACCATGAGATCCAGCTGCTTCTGGTTGAACTAAATATAAGTCCAGTGGTGACAGAGCTTTTTCAGTGGTAACCCCTAAACTATTGAATAGTCTTTCTTTTAATATTAATTCTGCTGAATCTTTGGTTTCTTTTACATCTTTATTAAAAATATACTTTCATGATTTGGCTTTTAATCAAACTTAGTTCTTGGTAACCTTCTGTAGTAATTTAATTCAATTCAGTTTATTTATACAGCGCCGATTCACAACAGATGTCATCTCAAGGTCCTTCAAGGTTTGCAGCAAGATGCTGCAGATCTTCTACAAGTCTGTTGTGGAGAGTGTAATCTCTTCAGCCGTCATCTGTTGGGGTAGCAGCATCAGAGCCAGGGATTTAAAAAGGCTCAACAACCTGATAAAGAAGGCTGGTTCTGTTCTTGGGACAACTGTGGAAAATCTGGAGATGATAATGCAAAGAAGGATTCTTCATAAAATCAAAAAAATTATGGACAACCCTGAGCATCCTCTTCATGAGACAGTCACACAACAACAGAGTATCTTCAGTCGGAGGCTTCTTCAGTTTCGCTGCAATACAGACCGCTACAGGAAATCCTTCCTGCCCACAGCCATCATTATCTACAACAACTCCTTAAAGAATTGATTATATGAGCTATACCAACACTTAATTTCCCTCTGGGATCAATAAAGTATTTTTGAATTGAATTGAATTGAATTGAACAAGAAGTCATTTCAATACATTTATACAAACATTCCAATCAGTTAAAAAGTTTCCTATTTAAGGAATCCCAGCAGATTGCGTCAGTCATTGGCGTGAGGTTGGCCCCCGTTGATGTGAGAACGCTGACATAATCTGAAACCGAAAGAAAAAGTTTTGAAACCCTGAAAATCAATAGTTGAAAATTTAAAACCTGAAATAAAGTTTTGAAATTCTGAAAATAAGTTTAGAATCTCTGCAATCCTAATTTTGTACTAGCATTTTTATTTTTCATAAATTCAACATGTAAAGTTCAGAGATTCAGATCTCTTGTTTCACCCTCGCTGTTTATCAACGATACATTTTCAGAGTTTAGAATATGACATTGTTTTCCCACCATGTTAAGTTCGCAAAAACCTCTGAAACCTTATAATCTGAGATCTGAAAAAAATTAAACTTTGTAACATCCGCCTTTCCTACTTTCGTCCAAACCGCTGCAAGGTTTCAATCACGTGACTGTTGGCAGCGACCTCTCACTGCTTTGTGATTTAAACTCTGAAACTACGGAGCCCTAGAGGTGTCATAGCAAAGTATTTTGCATGTTGAGAGAATGTGCTCTCGTTTTACTAAATTGAGCTCTCATTTTAAGCATAGTAAAACGAGAGCACAATTTAGTGAATATGGTTATAGAACATTGTTTGCACGATCTACTTAAAAGTGGCCACAATTTGTAAAACGTGCCATGACCCTTACTTCCTCCACTGTTTTTATCAATGGTCAAATGTCTGGTTCCTCCACCTTTAATTGCCTTCACCTGCTTGTACTGCTGTTGTTTCGAATCAAAATCCATCCATCCTAATTCAATTCTCCTCTTTGTTTTTTCTGCACTCTTATTCCTAATCCAAGCTGGATTTGTTGAAGGCTTCGCACTTGGTGCAGCTGATAGTCTTCGGCGCAGTCGAGTCAGTATATGGTCTCTTCTAGAATTACTGGCTGTGCTGGATCGCCTACAAAAGGCCACCACAGCTATTCGGTCCCCTGATTTAGGAATGTACTTTGCCAAGTCACCATCACTCATTTGCGGCATCACAGATGGATCAATCTGTGAGAAAGAAGAGAACATGGAAGAAGAAATTTAGCATTGAGTATTAACTAATAAATCACAGCTTCAGATGCTAGTTCAACATTTTGGTTACCAGACAAAACAACCAGTCCTGTTTTCAGGCTATAGCCTACAACTCCAAATCAGAAAAAGTTGGGAACTTGTGTAAAATGAGAATAAAAGCAAAATGTAATTGAAGCTCCAAGCAGCCTCAAACGGCCCTCGCAGCAAAGCGCCGCGTCGGCCTGTGTCGCACCGCATCCTTAACGCTTCCAGTTAGCCTGCTGATAAGATCGGCATGACAGTGTTCAAAAGGCAAAAAAAAGCCAGGTTTGGACCAAAATGGCCGACTTCCTGTGGGGTACAGACTTTGGCTTCAAGATACTTTATTAGGTCTTTATAAGCAGTATACGAACTAATATTGTTCATATATCAAACGAACTCCTCACCAAAGTCCTTGAGAAAATAGTTGCTAATCAAG
Organism: Valencia hispanica; assembly: GCA_963556495.2. NCBI lineage: Eukaryota > Metazoa > Chordata > Actinopteri > Cyprinodontiformes > Valenciidae > Valencia > Valencia hispanica. Next base: position 52,956,146 of record OY747714.1, on the reverse strand, counting down.
TCTGTGAGCATCTAAACAGTAACGAGCTGTTTGAAGAGTTTCAGTCAGGTTTTAGAGCTCATCATAGCACTGAAACAGCACTGGTGAAGGTTACTAATGATATTCTCATGGCCTCAGATAATGGACTGGTGTCTGTTCTGGTTTTGTTAGATCTCAGTGCTGCTTTTGACACAGTCGATCATAATATTCTCTTAGAAAGGCTTGAACATGTTGCAGGGATCAAAGGAACAGCACTAGGCTGGTTTAAATCATATTTGTCTGATAGATTCCAGTTTGTTCATCTAAATGATAAATCTTCTTCACTCTCAAGGGTTACTTGTGGAGTTCCACAGGGTTCTGTGCTTGGACCAATTCTTTTCACCATATATATGCTCCCAATTGGTAGAATCATTAGACAGCATGGGATAAATTTCCACAGCTATGCCGATGATTCACAACTATATTTATCCATAAATCCTGATGAACCCAGTCAGTTAGGTAGATTACAGGCATGTCTGGAAGACATAAAAACATGGATGAATCTAAACCTTTTGCTCTTAAATTCTGACAAGACAGAAGTTTCTGTCTTTGGACCAGAAGTTCTTAAACAGAAACTGATTAGTCAATCACTTCATCTGGATGGCATTAAATTGGCCCCCAGTAATAACGTAAAGAACCTCGGCGTTATTTTTGACCAAGACTTGACATTTAAATCCCATATTAAACAGGTTTCTAGGATTTCTTTCTTTCACCTCCGGAATATTGCTAAAATTAGAAACATCCTGTCCAGGAGTGATGCTGAGAAACTAGTCCATGCATTTGTTACCTCAAGGCTGGACTACTGTAATTCTTTACTATCAGGAAGTCCACAAAATGCCATTAAAAGCCTTCAGTTGATCCAAAATGCGGCAGCAAGAGTTCTGATGAATATTAAAAAGAGAGATCACATTTCTCCTGTTTTAGCTTCCCTTCATTGGCTCCCTGTTAAATCCAGAATAGAATCTAAGATCCTCCTTCTTACATATAAAGCCCATAATAATCAGCTCCATCATCCATCAGAGATCTGATTGGTCCATATGTTCCTATCAGAGCACTTTGCTCTCAGACTGCAGGTTTACTTGTAGTTCCTAGGATTTCTAAAAGTAGAATGGGAGGCAGATCTTTTAGTTATCAGGCTCCTCTCCTGTGGAACCAGCTCCCAGCTTTAGTCCGTGAGGCAGACACTCTGTTTACTTTTAAGGCCAGGCTTAAAACTTTCCTCTTTGATAAAGCTTATAGTTAGAGTGGCTTAGGTCATCCTGAGCTATCTCTGTAGTTATGCTGCTATAGGCTTAGACTGCTGGAGGACAGACTGACCACTTTTCTTCACTCTGCTACTTTTCTCTCCTACTACTCTCCAGTTGTATTACAGTACATTCTGTTATTTCGACTGTTAACTTTGTTTTCTCTCAGTGTTTTTCTCTCCATAGAAGAGATACCTGGTCTGGTATCCTGCTTGGCTGCAATGCCCTGTTGGACGGGGGGCATCGACTGGGATGATGCTCCCAGTAACTGAACATCCACTGTGTCCTGTTATCAACTTTTTACTTTCTGTAACATAGAAAGTTCTCTTATATCAGATCTTCTGTTCCTTCTGTGTTTCTGCTCTGTCTTCTCAAACCCCCAGACGGTCGTGGCAGATGGCCGCTCCTACTGAGCCTGGTTCTGTTGGAGGTTTCTTCCTGTTAAAGGGGAGTTTTTCCTCTCCACCGTCGCTACATGCTTGCTCAGTATGAGGGATTGCTGAAGGATTGCTGTGGTTGGAAAGTCTGCATCAACGGGGCCCAACCTCACGCCAATGACTGACGCAATCTGCTGGGATTCCTTAAAAAGGAAACTTTTTAACTGATTGGAATGTTTGTATAAATGTATTGAAATGACTTCTTGTTAAGAGCCTTGAGATGACATCTGTTGTGAATTGGCGCTATATAAATAAACTGAATTGAATTGAATTGAATTGAATTAGTGGGTACCCACCATCACCAAGGAGAATCTTTCGTGGGTAACCATTATCACCAAGGAGAACCTTTAGTGGGTACCCACTGTCACCAAGGAGAATCTTTTGTGGGTACCCACTGTCACCAAGGAGAATCTTTTGTGGGTACCCACTGTCACCAAGGAGAATCTTTTGTGGGTACCCACTGTCACCAAGGAGAATCTTTTGTGGGTACCCACTGTCACCAAGGAGAACCTTTAGTGGGTACCCACCATCACCAAGGAGAACCTTTAGTGGGTACCCACCATCACCAAGGAGAACCTTCACTGGGTACCCACCGTCACCAAGGAGAACCTTCAGTGGGTACCCACCGTCACCAAGGGAAACCTTCAGTGGGTACCCACCGTCACCAAGGAGAATCTTAGTGGGTACCCATCGTCACCAAGGAGAACGTTTAGTGGGTACCCATCGTCACCAAGGAGAATCTTTAGTGGGTACCCACCATCACCAAGGAGAATCTTTAGTGGGTACCCACCATCACCAAGGAGAATCTTTTTTGGGTACCCACTGTCACCAAGGAGAATCTTTTGTGGGTACCCACTGTCACCAAGCAGAACCTTTAGTGGGTACCCACCATCACCAAGGAGAACCTTTAGTGGGTACCCACCATCACCAAGGAGAACCTTCACTGGGTACCCACCGTCACCAAGGAGAACCTTCAGTGGGTACCCACCGTCACCAAGGAGAACCTTGAGTGGGTACCCACCGTCACCAAGGAGAACCTTCAGTGGGTACCCACCGTCACCAAGGAGAATCTTAGTGGGTACCCACAGTCACCAAGGAGAATCTTTAGTGGGTACCCATCGTCACCAAGGAGAACGTTTAGTGGGTACCCATCGTCACCAAGGACAATCTTTAGTGGGTACCCACCATCACCAAGGAGAACCTTTAGTGGGTACCCATCGTCACCAAGGAGAATCTTTAGTGGGTACCCATCGTCACCAAGGAGAACCTTTAGTGGGTACCCATCGTCACCAAGGAGAACCTTTAGTGGGTACCCACCGTCACCAAGGAGAACCTTTAGTGGGTACCCATCGTCACCAAGGAGAATCTTTAGTGGGTACCCACCATCACCAAGGAGAACCTTTAGTGGCTACCCATCGTCACCAAGGAGAATCTTTAGTGGGTACCCACCATCACCAAGGAGAATCTTTAGTGGGTACCCACCGTCACCAAGGAGAATCTTTAGTGGGTACCCACCATCACCAAGGAGAACCTTTAGTGGGTACCCACCATCACCAAGGAGAATCTTTAGTGGGTACCCACCATCACCAAGGAGAACCTTTAGTGGCTACCCATCGTCACCAAGGAGAATCTTTAGTGGGTACCCACCATCACCAAGGAGAATCTTTAGTGGGTACCCACCATCACCAAGGAGAATCTTTAGTGGGTACCCACCATCACCAAGGAGAACCTTTAGTGGGTACCCACCATCACCAAGGAGAACCTTTAGTGGGTACCCACCATCACCAAGGTACACCAGTACATCCAATCATATCATACCCGAGCGTCCGACCAGCTGGTGCACTCCACTCCTGAGGGTCTCTTGTTGTCCCCTTGTGGAGAAACTTACCTGCTGTCTTCCTCCTCCTCCTCCTCTTCCTCCTCCTTTTCCTCTTCCTCCTCTTCCTCCTCCTCCTCCTCCTCCTCTTCCTCCTCCTCCTCTGGCTACCAGTTTGCTCCTCTTCCTCACCTTCATCCTCCTGCCCACCATGAAATCATCCCTCATACGGACCTTCATCTGTATATCAAGACTTCCTGGATCATCATCATCAGTCCTCCAGAACCGGACCCCTCTCCTGGATCACCACCACGATGACCTTTAACCCTGACTCCACCCATTCCTCCATCAGCTGCTCACTCCTACAAAAACATTCCTCCACCTAAACTCTTCCTTCTGAAACCTTCCTAACCTGCTATAGTTCCTGGTCTCCTCCACATTTCTTCTCTTTTTTCATGTTTCCTGATTTTGATTCTAGTTTACAGGAAAACTCAACATTACTTTCTCAGGAGATTAAAATGTTTTATCAGAATAAAGATTTTATTGCTGAAATGTTTTGTAATATGACAATGAATGACGAGAATGAATGATAAATGAATACTTATCAGCTTGGAGTGCTGTGTTCACGCTGATTAATCCAAAGTTTAGTGGAGGGAACAATGTGGAGAGCAACAGGGATAACTGCAGTCTAGAGAGGATTGTACAATCTATTTAAGAGTAAAGAGATTTAAACAGAATGGACTGAAGCTGGAGTCAGAGCTTCCAGAACCAGTTTCACTAGTTATAAACTGGGTTTTAAATTTTCTGCCATTAGAGAAGGATTATAATAATCTACATTTGAAAAGTTTAAGTTTTGTATTTCCTGATCTGCAGCTGTTCTAGAGCGGCTCAGATGCAACATAAAGTGGTGAAATGGCCCTTTATTAAATGTTCACAAATCAAATAAATGTTTTATTAATACCTAAGGGGGTTTTACTGATTCTGCTATTAGTGTAGAATAATCTAGTTCAGGTTTAAGAGTCAGCGTATTTCAGTTTTTAGACTAGAACAGATTAAAGCTGCTCAGGTCAGTGGAGATTAGGTGGAATCGCCCTTTAGCCATTTTTCCCTGAGTCACACTTCAATCAGAAGCCAACTTCATCTTCATATCTCTGTATTAATGCGGTTCTGATGCCTCCTTGTTCCTTTAATAGACAGTAAATAAACATTTATCACAGACGGTTTTAATGTTTTGGAACATTTTAGTGATTTAATCTGAATACCTGACGTTAGGCTGCAGGATGCAACATTTCTCTCAGGCCCCACAGAGCAGAGCATAAATACCCCCAAGCAGCATGGGGGTATTTATGGTTTGTTACCACTGAGCCCAGCAGCGCCCCCTGCTGCATGGTATAGGCATTACCCACAAGTCAAAATGTTCTTGTTAGGTTCCTTAGATTAGTTTTGAGTTTATTTCATTTCCTTATTCAGTTTATCTGATCATTTTAGTTTATTTCTTGTGTTTTTGTTTATTTATACTTTAGGATCTTATTGTTACTGATTTTGTCTCTGTCTTCCCTCCATACTTTCACCACTGGTCCGCTTAGACATTCTTTACCTTTTGTTTTATTGTCTAATCTATTATTTTTCCTTAAATTTGATCCCCTGACTGCTGAAGGAGGAGCAGCTGCTCTCTGTCTCTCTCCAGATCCATTCACTTTATTTTATTTTCTGTTTGCTTTTCTTGTTTTCTTTCTTAACCTTTTCTTAGTTACTTTATCTACCCAGCCCCTGGAGTTACTGTATTGGACCAGATCTCTTCTTGGATTACTTTTCTATGGACTTATCAACATGGCTTTTTGCTCAGCTGAGGATTTTGAAAAACTGCTCCACAGAACGAAGCTACGTCGTCTGGAAATTAATTTTGATCTCCACGCTGATTATGGACAAAATGAAACAACTTTACCTTTGAATACAAACAGCCCGGTGTTACATCGGTCTAACCGTGTCACAGAGACTCCCTACAGGCGTCTGAGCGGCAGAACTCCGCACTATAATGAAAACTGGCCAGCTTTAAAAACGCATGGAATCATCAACCCCAGCCTGTTCTCCGAGGAAGAAAAAACTAAAGAAACTCCGGCACAGAGAAACTTCTGAACCCAGAACTGCCACTTCTGCTAAAAGTAAACAAAAGAGGTTTCAGCCAAAAACAAGAGATATTTCTCCACCTGGAATCCCGCTGAAAAACAGATTCGCAGCCTTGAGTTCCCTGAAAGATGACGCAGCCCCCGGGACCAGTCAAAGCCATCAGGAGAAACCCAGCCGCATCAAACGGACACATAACAAAGTAAGAGCCCCCCCAGCAAAGACTGTTATCATACAAGACGGATCAATTAATGGAACTGAGGCTTTTTGTAGCAAGAATACCAAAGTTTATAGCTGCTACAAAAATACAGTGAGAGAAATATCAGAAAAAATCCCTAAAATCTTGGACCAACATCCAGCTTTGGAAAAGCTTGTCATTCACGCTGGATCAGCAGATATCGCGATGAGACAATCAGAGATTCTGAAGAGAGACTTTTCTGATCTCCTACAGAGACTTGATGGACTTAACGTAAACATCCTCATCAGCGGACCAGTCCCTGAAGGGAATGATGAAAGATTTAGCAGACTCCGCATGCTCCATAAATGGTTGAAGAAACAATCATCTGAGAAGTCGTTCACATTTATTAATAATTTCAAAGTATTTGGAAGTGCGAATCATCTGTTCAAAGAAGGGATGCGTTATCTGAACAAGGCCGGAGTAAGGCTGTTGGCAGCAAACATTTTTTCTTATCAACATCAGAAAGCAAAACACTTGCTCCCAAAAGCTGACCTTGAGGTACCATGGATATCAGAGAACAAAAACAGCAAGTCTGGATGACACCACAGGACCGAACAGATAAACAACCATCAGAGATTAAGTCTTCATCTTCCTGTGACTCAGCCACATCAAATGAGTCTCCATTTAGAAACTTTACAGACAGACTGAACGAGCAAATCAAATTTGGGACACAATTAACACCTAAACTTAGACTACACCAAACCCCTGGGACTAGTGTCAATAAGCCTGGGAGCTTCCCCCCACTGATTATTACAGATATTTGATATTTGAGGGAACCGGGCAGTAAATCTACCCCTACCGTCCCCCAGAATTCACCCGGCACCCCTGAGGCTATATCAGTGATTATCAGCAGCAGGAAACATAAACCGTTAACCACACGCTCTCATATTAAACAAAATCTCAAATTGATAACCTGTCAGAAGGTTCAGCTGCCCATCATCACAATACTTAAGTTAGCTTTATTAAACATTAGATCTCTATCCGGGAAGTCTTTTCTTATCAATGACTTCATCACTGAGCATAATTTACACGCCCTTTTTTATCAGAAACTTGGCTAAATGAAAATAACGAAACAACTTCATTAATAGAATCCAGTCCTCCAAATTACAATTTCTTAAGCGAGAACAGAAAACACAGACGAGGTGGAGGTGTAGCCACCATCTTTCACAACTCAATGAACTTTAAAAAGGTAACTCTGGGCACGTTTGATTCTTTTGAATACCTAGCCACCCAGATAAATGAGCCTAACAAAGCGTTATTTCTAAGTTTATATAAACCACCAAAACTTAACTCTAACTTCTTTAATGATTTCAATGACCTTCTTTCTGTAATATGTATCGACTGTGACCAACTAATCATCGTGGGGGATTTTAACATCCATACCGACAACCCCCAAGATAGACAAGCAAAAACATTAGATGATACTCTCCACAACTTCGGACTGATCCAGCATGTCAAACAACCAACACACAATAAAGGACACACTCTGGACTTAATTATCAGCAAAGGTTTAAATATTTCTGACATCTCTGTAATTAATATTGCATTATCTGACCATTTCTGTATTTTCTTTGAAAGTACCATCTCTGCTAAATTATCCAGCCACAGTAAGACCACTATAAAAAAGCGTTTTCTAGGGGACAGTTCAGTAGAAACCTTTAAACGTATTTATCCTTCCACCACATCCCCCTCATCTCCCAACTCAAACTCAGTAAATAAGTTGGTAGATAATTTCCTTGCGAAAATCTCAGACATCATGGATTCCATTGCTCCAACTAAAGTGAAAGTAGTCTCAGGTAGAAAGAAGTCTCCGTGGACAAGTAATCCACTGGTACGTAGTGAAAAAAGAGAGTGTCGATGAGCCGAGAGAAAATGGCGGAAAACTCGACTCCAGGTTCACTGTGAGATCTACAAAGAGAGACTGAATAGATATCAGCTAACTATAAAAGATGCTAGGGAATCGTTCTTTTCTGAAATCATCAACAGAAACATTAATAATGCACGGACTCTATTTGCAACAGTGGAAAGACTAACTAATCCTTTAGTGACAGTAGCCCCAGAACTAAACTCTACCAGGGCCTGCAATGAATTTGCCAGCTTTTTCACTGAAAAGATTCTAACAATTAGACGGTCAATCTGTACCTCAATATCGAACCCACAACCAGTGCCATCCCCAATCAACAACAATGTAGAGAAAATGTCTGAATTCCACGAATTAAACCAGAACAACCTTGTGAAAATCATTATCCAATTATGCTCCTCCTCCTGCTGTCTTGATATCCTACCCACAGCTTTTCTAAAGAAAGTTCTTCCTGTTATTTGTTCTGATCTTGTTCAAATAGTGAACTCATCACTGCTATCAGGTGTCTTCCCTCAGGCTTTCAAAACAGCAGTTATTAAACCACTACTAAAGAAGAAAAATCTGGACAACACGTTAATGCAGAACTACAGGTCGATCTCTAATCTCCCATTCATCAGTAAGATTATTGAAAAAAGCTGTTTCAGCAGTTAAATGGCTTCATAACAATGACAAACCGTTTTGATGCTTTTCAGTCTGGTTTCCGCGCTCACCACAGCACCGAGACTGTCCTCGTCAAAGTATTTAATGACATCCGCATAAACACAGACTGTGGAAGAACCACAGTGCTGGTTCTGTTGGACCTCAGTGCAGCATTTGACACTGTTGATCATGATATTTTATTGGAACGACTGGAGAGCTGGGTCGGACTCTCTGGTACAGTACTTGGCTGGTTCGAGTCTTACCTAAAGAACAGGGACTTCTATGTTTCAATAGGAAACTTTTCATCAGAACGAACAGAAATCACATGTGGGGTGCCCCAGGGCTCCATCCTGGTGTCCCTCTTATTTAATATCTACATGCTCCCACTAGGCAAGATTATAGCGACCAATAACATTAGCTACCATAACTACGCAGATGACAATCAGCTCTACATTACAATGTCACCAGGTGACTCTGAACCCATTCAAACCCTAAATCAATGCATTGACCAAATAAATGGATGGATGTGCCATAACTTTCTCCAGATGAATAGAGACAAAACTGAAGTGATTATTTTTGGACCCAAGGAGGAACGATCAACAATCAGCACACAGCTTCAGTTAATCCAGCTAGAAACTACTGATCAGGTTCGAAATCTAGGTGTAGTAATGGACTCAGACCTGAACCTCCAGGGTCACATAAAGGCAATAACAAGGTCAGCCTTCTATCACCCTTGAAGAACATCTCTAGGATTAAAGGACTGATTTTGCAACAGGACCTAGAAAAACTCATCCATGCGTTTATCTTTAGTCGGACTGATTACTGCAACAGCATCTTCACAGGTCTGGCTAAAAAGTCAATCAGACAGCTGCAGCTGATCCAGAACGCTGCTGCTCGTGTTCCTCACTAGAACCAGGAATGTAGAACACATCACCCCAGTTCTAAAGTCCTTACACTGGCTCCCTGTAGCTCAGAGAATAGACTTCTAAATACTTTTACCAGTTTTTCAATCATTGAATGGCTTAGCACCAAAATATGTTGAAGACCTGTTGTCATGGTACCAACCACCAAGACCACTCAGGTCCTCCAACTCTAGCCTACTAAACATCCCTAGACTCAGAACTAAACATGGAGAAGCAGCTTTCAGTTTCTATGCTCCCCTTATCTGGAACAGACTTCCTGATGAGTGTAGAGCTGCTGAAACTCTGAACTGCTTTAAATCGAGACTAAAAACCATCTGTTTAGAATTGCCTTTGAGTAAATGCTTGATGTTATATGTATGAAATGTGCTCTCTTGCTTTTTTTATTTTTCTCTTGCTTTATTGTGTATCATGTGTAATGTGTGTTTCTTTAATGTGTTTTTTAAAAATCACCAAATCATGTAAAGCACCTTGAATTACCCTGTTTTTGAAAGTGTGCTATACAAATAAAATTGCCTTGCCTTATTTCATCATTTTTGCTTTAGTTCTGTTTTACTTCATTTCTTGATTAGGACGGTTTCTTATTTGAATCTCTAGTATTTGTACTCATGTTTCCTTCTGTCTTCTCTTCTCTTCCCTGTTCATTAGAACTTTAATTTGAGTTTCTCTCAGGTTCATGTATCTTTAGTTACTTCCTAGTTAGTCCTTTCTCTTCTCGTTTAGGATCATTCTCTGTCTAGTCTTCTCCCCTGTTTACTCTTCTGTTTTCTGTCTCCGTTTCCACACCGTCTCTCTGCTTCCCTGCTCAGCCCACATTATTTTGCCGTCTTTATTCCAGTAGTTTTAGATGTTCACAGTCCAACCATTGTCTTTTTATTTTCATTAAATTCAGCTTGTATAATTCTGTTCTCTGCGTTTGAGTCCTTTATACTACAGAACAGTTCTTGACAGCAGGACAAAAGGAGGAAAAAGAAGGTGTGGCTTAAAAAGCGGTTTTTGTGACTCACATCAGCAGTTTGTTGCATTCATCGATTTGTGTCTGTGAGCAACAAAAGAGTATACACTGGTAAAAGATTTTACACAGTTATGTGGTTGTGTTTTGCACCATTTGTTTTGGATCAATTGGGGCAAAAGTGTAAATGGACGATTTTTTTAAAGTGTGACTCAAAAAATGTTTGTTTTGTACTTAAGAAAAGGTTTACCTGTTGTTTTGTATTTGTGAAAAACTGATAAAAAATCTACAATTACTAAACTGCTACAAAATGTTCCTCTGTGACTTCAGCTTCCCAGTTACAAGACACAAATACCTCCATAGTAGTATCATGATTGTCAAACATACGTTAAAGTTGCCATGATTGGTTAAAGCTGCAGGACATGCAGAAGTCACAAGGATTGGCTGAATTCAGAGTTTCTGTCACTCAGAACATCGGATTATTGAAAGAAGTGCGCTCTACTCCCCAACACTAGGTGGCGACATGCATTCGTTCATGTTGGACTTTTCTGGTTGGCCTAGAACATGCATGTCTAATTACAGTCCTCGAAGGTCTCCAGCCAGTTTAACATGTGTCTCTGCTCCAACACAGCTCATTCAAACGGTCCAACTATCTCCTCAGGAGGTCAAAGTTCTGCAGAGGTTCTGCTAATGAGCCATCATTTGATTCAGGTGTGCTGAACCAGGGAACGATCTAAAACATGCAGGATACCGGCCCTTGGGGACCGTATTGGGCACCCCTGGCCTAGAACATTACACACAGTAAATAGATGCTGGCAGCAGTGAAGCAGATGAAGTAAAAGCAGGAGATGAACAATGAGAGAAGAAATGGACGACAGCAACGCTGCAGCTATGGGTGGGCTGGTGTTAAAATTCAGCCCTGGAGTTCGGTTCTAAGACGCCTTTTATCTGATCGCACTAAGGATGCAGGTGGAACCATAACTTTAGCTGAAATACCTTTACTAGCAATATAACAACATAAGATATAGTATCTAAATTATGAGTGTGTGTTTAATGATATGAGCAAAATAAAACGGACTTATCGAGGTAAGCAAAGAACAGATCTAACTCTTTGGAGGCTATAAGTGCATAAAAATCATCCTCATCTTCATCTGGCTCAGTTTCCCCCGAGCAGAACCATCCCATCATCATCTGCATCCTTTCTTTAGACATGTCCACCCCTCTTCTTTATTTTCTCTTCCTTTATTTCAATAGTTTGATTATGATTATGAATCCTGCAACGGGTGAAAAATACATACATTTTATTTTGCGGGTGCAGGATGTTTTTATTTCGGGTGGATTGTGAATGAGAAACTTATTTCTATTATTATGAATATCTCAAACTTTCTGGCGCAGAGGCAACCTATATTTGGAAGAACTGTGAAGTTAGGCGACCCCGTCCTTCCAAAGCAGAAGAGAGCTACTGACGTCTGCTAGCAGCGAGCAAACAATCTTTAAACAGTTGACATTAAAACATGGCAGAATATTTCCAAACCTTGCAGAATCGAGCACAGCACCGAGAGGTAGAAATCTGCTGCAGCTGCAGCAGCACCAGTAGCCCTTACAAAGATGTTCTATAAAGGAAGATGCCTCACCCACGTATACAAGCAGACACACAGCAGAATCATCACAGTGGCTCAACCTCAGTGGCTTTTGGAGTACAACCGGTCTGGCGACCGGTCTAAAACAGACCAGCCATTTGGGAGAACCCCAGAATCTCCCTATGACCAGTCCGCCCATGACTGCAGCACATTACATTTATTGTTGTCGTACTAGTTTTGTTATTACCGCTTCCGCAGTCTTGTCACTTCCAGAAGGGGCAGCGCCGAGGCTGGGAATATCTCTACTATCCTGGATGTCATTTACATGGAGAGGAATTTGGTTTTATTTTTTAATTCAATTCAATTCAATTCAGTTTATTTATATAGCGCCAATTCACAACAGATGTCATCTCAAGGCTCTTAACAAGAAGTCATTTCAATACATTTATACAAACATTCTAATCAGTTAAAAAGTTTCCTATCTAAGGAATCCCAGCAGATTGCGTCAGTCATTGGCGTGAGGTTGGGCAGATTTCCAACCACAACAATCCTTCAGCAATCCCTCATACTGAGCAAGCATGTAGCGACGGTGGAGAGGAAAAACTCCCCTTTAACAGGAAGAAACCTCCAACAGAACCAGGCTCAGTAGGAGCGGCCATCTGCCACGACCGTCTGGGGGTTTGAGAAGACAGAGCAGAAACACAGAAGGAACAGAAGATCTGATATAAGAGAACTTTCTATGTTACAGAAAGTAAAAAGTTGATAACAGGACACAGTGGATGTTCAGTTACTGGGAGGATCATCCCAGTCGATGCCCCCCGTCCAACAGGGCATTGCAGCCAAGCAGGATACCAGACCAGGTATATCTTCTATGGAGAGAAAAACACTGAGAGAAAACTAAGTTAACAGTCGAAATAACAGAATGTACTGTAATACAACTGGAGAGTAGTAGGAGAGAAAAGTAGCAGAGTGAAAAAAAGTGGTAAGTCTGTCCTCCAGCAGTCTAAGCCTATAGCAGTATAACTACAGAGATAGCTCAGGATGACCTTAGCCACTCCAACTATAAGCTTTATCAAAAAGGAAAGTTTTAAGCGTGGCCTTAAAAGTAAACAGAGTGTCTGCCTCACGGACTAAAGCTGGGAGCTGGTTCCACAGGAGAGGAGCCTGATAACTAAAAGATCTGCCTCCCATTCTACTTTTAGAGATCCTAGGAACTACAAGTAAACCTGCAGTCTGAGAGCAAAGGGCTCTGTTAGGAACATATGGAACAATTAGATCTCTGATGTATGATGGAGCTGATTATTAAGGGCTTTGTATGTAAGAAGAAGGATCTTAAATTCTATTCTCGATTTAACAGGGAGCCAATGAAGGGAAGCTAAAACAGGAGAAATGTGATCTCTCTTTTTAATATTCATCAGAACTCTTGCTGCCGCATTTTGGATCAACTGAAGGCTTTTAATGGCATTTTGTGGACTTCCTGATAGTAAAGAATTACAGTAGTCCAGCCTTGAGGTAACAAATGCATGGACTAGTTTCTCAGCATCCCTCCTGGACAGGATGTTTCTAATTTTAGCAATATTCCGCAGGTGAAAGAAAGAAATCCTAGAAACCTGTTTAATATGGGATTTAAATGTCAAGTCTTGGTCAAAAATAACGCCGAGGTTCTTTACGTTATTACTGGGGGCCAATTTAATGCCATCCAGATGAAGTGATTGACTAATCAGTTTCTGTTTAAGAACTTCTGGTCCAAAGACGGCAACTTCTGTCTTGTCAGAATTTAAAAGCAAAAAGTTTAGGGTCATCCATGTTTTTATGTCTTCCAGACATGCCTGTAATCTACCTAACTGACTGGGTTCATCAGGATTTATGGATAAATATAGTTGTGTATCATCGGCATAGCTGTGGAAATTTATCCCATGCTGTCTAATGGTTCTACTAATTTCATTTATATGGTGAACAGAATTGGTCCAAACACAGAACCCTGTGGAACTCCACAAGTAACCCTTGAGAGTGAAGAAGATTTATCATTTAGATGAACAAACTGGAATCTATCAGACAAATATGATTTAAACCAGCCTAGTGCTGTTCCTTTGATCCCTGCAACATGTTCAAGCCTTTCTAAGAGAATATTTTGATCGACTGTGTCAAAAGCAGCACTGAGATCTAACAAAACCAGAACAGACACCAGTCCATTATCTGAGGCCATGAGAATATCATTAGTAACCTTCACCAGTGCTGTTTCAGTGCTATGATGAGCTCTAAAACCTGACTGAAACTCTTCAAACAGCTCGTTACTGTTTAGATGCTCACAGACTTGATTAGCAACTATTTTCTCAAGGACTTTGGATAAGAAAGGAAGGTTAGATATAGGTCTGTAATTCACTAAGTCATCTTGATCAAGGGAAGGTTTCTTGAGTAAAGGTTTAATTACAGCTATTTTAAATTCCTGTGGTACGTATCCGTTTACTAAGGATAGATTCATCATATCCAAAATGGGGCCAGGAACCAAATGGAACACTTCTTTAAATAATTTGGTTGGGATTGGGTCCAACATACAAGTTGAAGGTTTAGATGAGGCTAATATTTTAGATAATTCTGAAAGCTCGACTGAATCAAAACAGCCTAAGCACAACTGAGGTTCTACAGTTCTTTCCAATACTGCCTCATTTACTGAGGAAGAAGTAATCATGTTTGGGAGGATGCCAATGATTTTATCTTTAATAGAACTAATTTTATTTATGAAGAATCCCATAAAATCATCACTGCTAAGAGCCGGGGGAATAGTTGGCTCAACAGAGCTATGACTCTGTGTAAGTTTGGCAACTGTACTAAAAAGAAACCTAGGATTGTTTTTATTCGCCTCTATTAATGATGATAAATATGCTGTTCTAGCTTGTCGAAGGGTCTTTTTAAACAGCAGTAGACTGTTATTCCAGGTTAAATAGGAATCCTCTAGATGTGTAGAGCGCCATTTTATTTTTTTATTTTATTTTATTTTATTTATTTTTTTATAAACGTGTCCTGTTTGGCAGTGTGGAGCTCAGAATTGGTGTCTGAGTACAAAGTAAGAATAGAATAAAGTTAACAATGTTTATTTTCCCAAGTATTTATTAAGTTACTCTTCCTGGTAATGCATGAGCTCATTTCACAAGGGCAATTCTGCTCCATACCTGGATTTATCCCACCGCACAACAAACAAACACCTTTGAAGCAGAATTACTGCAAACAGGTTCAGACGAACATAATAAAACACCACAAGTTTGGATATAGTTTCAGTTCATACTAAAATCCAAAGCACTGCAAATGATCAGGTCTGGTCCCTTGATTAATCAGCTGTGGCAGTTAAGCCAAGCTAGTAGAGGAAGTGACCCCCGGACAAACAATGAATATATAATAATTATTAGTCCACCTTTCAGCGTTCTCAGGTTCTCTAATACAAACAAGGACAGCAGGCGGCAATGAATCACTGGAAAAACATGATTACCACCACAGACTCCACAGTTTACAAATGTTTAATATATACAGTTAAAAAACACTTAAAAACATTGTACCTGCATGTCTTCAACGCCTCACACACCTTCTTTCAGTGAGGTCATCATCAGGTCATCTGACACTAAAAACTCTGAGATCCTGTCATCAGATCACACCATAAAATATCAATATCCATCAGACACAAAAATGGCTACAGAATATAAAAAATGGACTAACCAAACACATTGACACCCAAACACACGCTGCATCTGGCCAACGCCCTGGCCTCCCACAGGAAACTGGCCTCCAACAGGAAACTGGCCTCCAACAGGAAACTGGCCTCCCACAGGAAACTGGCCTCCAACAGGAAACTGGCCTCCCACAGGAAACTGGCCTCCAACAGGAAACTGGCCTCCCACAGGAAACTGGCACCTATTTATAGGGTTTATACCCGCGGGGCCACAGCGACGCCTAGTGGTACCACCTGCTACGTAGTAATTCACAGTGAAATAATCAGACAACAGTCTAATGTCTCCATTATGTTGGAAGGAAAGTTACTCTGAAACAGATTTCCTTCTCAGCCGGATTGGCGGTTGCCAGTTTTTATCATTTTAAAAAGGCAAAAGAGGGACGAAGTCATTGGTTAGAATATTTGTCCCGCCTTCCTACTTCCTGGTTCCAGAGCCAATCACATGTGAGTCTGCAAGGTTGCCAAGTCTTCAACACAAACAATGCGCACCCATTTGTAATTCGACACCGACCGAGCTAGAGGCTAACGTTGAGCTAACAATGCTAGCAGTAAATTAGGAACAAATCATTGGCTCTAAAAATAGCTAAAGTTACTTTTTTCAATTTCCAACAACTGGATATCGCAGTGAAATGTTTTTATCTACTTATCAACTTATTAATTATGACTCGTCATCTTGAATCTTCTGGCGCTGATCCGTAACTGGGAACTCGGCATGAATCTCACAAAAAGAGGAGGAGCTCTTTTGTTTATCTACATGGACTGCAGTACCCACATTAGACCACAAGGTGTTATTCTTACATATTACATCTTTAAATAGGATGGATTTCATAAAAGGATAGTCAAAAGTTGTTAAAACAACAAAATGTTCCAATGAATTAAAACCTGAAATAGAAGCTTTTATTTATGGGTTAAATATCTGTGATTCCAGACGAAGCTCACCGTCTGCTTTTTACAGGCATTTATAAAGTCTGAATTCAGTCGGACTAAATCAATAATCAGGTTTGGTTTTCTGATTGACTAGAGAACATCAGTGGCTTTAGCGGACTTGGACCATCTGTGTCTTCTAGTTTCCTTCTGAAGATCTCCAGATGACCTTTGACCTCCCAGTCGTCTCCTCTGGTCCTCACCATCTGGATCTAACAAACCCTGAGCTCCATCTGTGGGAGAAGCTGCTCTGTTCTCCATCTATGGGGGTAAATCTCTGACATTATTCACATTTTATCAGTTTGATAGCAATATTTATTTATGGATCTGGACAGTGCAAACTCTCTGTTTTTCCTCCAGAGGTTGAAGGTTAATATAGGTTACAATACCAGCTTCTTAAAGAATGTGACTGGAGGAGGAAAAATCCCAATGTACATCATTCCACTCCAGGAACGGCTTGATACATCCCCTCTTCCTGCCAACAGAGGCTTGCAGAGTCTGCAGGACAAGGAAAGGCCATTTTATCTGTATAGCACAGTTTCAACAACAGGGTAATTCAAGGTGCTTTACATGATTTGGTGATTTAAAAAACAAAAAAAACATGGAATATAACGTTGGAAATTTAAAAGTAAAAGTAGCAAATTAGCATGAAACACACATAAAACAAGATGCCCAATAAAGCAAGAGAGCATGAACACATTTGATACATATGAGTAGAACCGGGTCAGTAGAACCGGGTCAGTAGAACCGGGTCAGTAGAACCTGTTTAGTAGAACCAGGTCAGTAGAACCCGGTCAGTAGAACCTGTTTAGTAGAACCCGGTCAGTAGAACCTGTTTAGTAGAACCCGGTTAGTAGAACCTGTTTAGTAGAACCAGGTCAGTAGAACCTGGTCAGTAGAACCGGGTCAGTAGAACCGGGTCAGTAGAACCTGTTTAGTAGAACTGGGTCAGTAGAACCCGGTCAGTAATACCTGTTTAGTAGAACTGGGTCAGTAGAACTGGGTCAGTAGAACCTGGTCAGTAGAACCGGGTCAGTAGAACCAGGTCAGTAGAACCTGTTTAGTAGAACCAGGTCAGTAGAACCCGGTCAGTAGAACCTGTTTAGTAGAACTGGGTCAGTAGAACTGGGTCAGTAGAACCTGTTTAGTAGAACTGGGTCAGTAGAACCAGGTCAGTAGAACCTGTTTAGTAGAACCAGGTCAGTAGAACCCGGTCAGTAGAACCTGTTTAGTAGAACCAGGTCAGTAGAACCCGGTTAGTAGAACCTGTTTAGTAGAACTGGGTCAGTAGAACCCGGTCAGTAATACCTGTTTAGTAGAACTGGGTCAGTAGAACTGGGTCAGTAGAACCTGGTCAGTAGAACCTGTTTAGTAGAACTGGGTCAGTAGAACCAGGTCAGTAGAACCTGTTTAGTAGAACCAGGTCAGTAGAACCCGGTCAGTAGAACCTGTTTAGTAGAACTGGGTCAGTAGAACTGGGTCAGTAGAACCTGTTTAGTAGAACTGGGTCAGTAGAACCAGGTCAGTAGAACCTGTTTAGTAGAACCAGGTCAGTAGAACCCGGTTAGTAGAACTGGGTCAGTAGAACCTGTTTAGTAGAACCAGGTCAGTAGAACCTGGTCAGTAGAACCGGGTCAGTAGAACCAGAAATAAAGCATGATGAGAACAAACAGAACCTCAGACTAGAACCGGTTTTATCAAAACAGTTTTTATTGCTGAAGCCACCAGAACTATTCTCTGTTCTTGGTTCTGTTGACCGGATCTAAAGTTACAATAGAACCGGTTCTGTCCAGATAACCAACAGAACCTCTGCCAGCGGTCTCTGTTTACTGATCTGTTAATAAAGTGAAGCTGATCAAACACTGTGCTGACCTTTGACCCCTCTGAGCAGCCAATCAGAGCAGCCTGAAGAGGTTACCATCCAGAGTTCATCCCGACCCGCTCAGAGGATCCATGATACGGTTCTGGTTCTGATCAGAGAGCAGCTGAGTCCATCTGAAGGTAAGACGTTCCTTTGGTTCCTGAGAGGCTTTCAGGTCAGAACAAGGTGTTACTGTCTCCCCCTGCTGGTCAGGAGGAGCAGCTGCAACTGCTGGTAGTTTAATTAGATTAATTAGACGGTTCTGGTATCAGTCTGATCCACTGTGGTTCTGTTTAACTGGACCGGGTCCACTGTAATTACAGATGATGATGTAGCTGTCAGAGAACCCATCAGAACATGTTTACATCCCATAATTTAATAATGTTATCATAGAACCAGGAGTCAGAGATGCAGAGGCGGGTTTAGCATTTTGGGGGCCCAAGGCAAACAAAACCCTGGGGCCCAATTTGGTTCTGAACCTTTTCTACCCTTAGATAAAAGTTCTGTATGGAACTTCTTCACTGGTCCGGTCTTTAGATTTCCACCATCCAGATGTTGAGAACTTCATCTGGATGAAATAAAAACATTTATTTTCCATAACATTTGTACAAAAACAATGTATTTGATGTACGTATTAATTTATCAGCCACTCGCTCTCTGGTAGGAGGTGATGAAGAACTTCTGTCTTAATCTGTCTGGGAAACATAACAAATACAACAATATGGAGAATTATGGAATTACAGAAGAAATAATAAAATATCCATGTAAGATTCTCCATTTTCTGGTTTTACTGTCCTTCTCTGTCTGAATAGTTTTATTTTCTTTCTCTTCTTCTCCTCCTTTGCTCTTTTATTCTGTCGCTCCTCTTCTTTTCCCTGTTTTTCTCTTTATTTCCTCATCATGGTTTCATTTAAATGCTTGAATCTGTTTAGATTTCTTTGATCAATGCAGCTTCAGGATAAGACAGGCTGTAAATCTTGGGTTGTAACAGGAATTTAAAATCTATGTTGTGATAATGTCGCATATTATTATAAGCTGTTGATGGTTTATAGATCTAAACAAGAAAGAACCAATCTGACTCTGTGAGGTCAGTGAATCTAGTTCTGACTGATTCCATATCCAGTGATTTCAGACTCGATGCAGAAAACAGCAGAAAGCTGTTTTATACCTGAAGGATGTTTTAGTTTTAGTGCTGAGAAACGTCTCTCACCAGGAAGAGAGACAAAGATTATATATATATATATGTAATTATGATGGATAAGATCTAACACTTTATCTAGAGTTTCAGGTCATCTGCATCAACATCATCCAGTCTTCCTGTCAGGAATGTTCTTCATTTTATCTCAGTAGAACAGAGACATTCATTCGACTCATAGAAAGTTTCACTGTGTGAAAATCTCTCCTTTTAAAGCTCTTCATCTATAAGATGCAGGAGAAACTCTGTTCTGCAGTTAGCTGGGTTTGCTCTCAGCTTTCCTTCTGTAGATCATCTCTTCCTCAGTCTTCTCTGTTTTAGCAGAGCTGAATCCTGATTCTCTGAAGTCCAGAAGGAATTATGGGATTTCATTCCTTATTGTCTCCATCTGTGGGGGTCTGTAGGGTCTTCTTACTTTATTTATCTGGAACAAAACATTGTAGCACACAGGAGTAATCACCAGAAAAGGCCATCGCTTTGTCTCCTGACAGACGCTTTCAGCAGACAACCTCTGCATCCCGTTTCTCTGTTTCATACTAAGAGCAGTCAGTGGCTTCAGGATTTCAGGTAGCTGATACCAAACAGCTTCAACCTGATACTCCCACCTCCTTGTTGATCATGCCTTCACTGAAAAGTCTTTAAGATGTTCCCTGAGAATGGTCCAGAGATGAACAGAGTCTAAAGCTGCTGTAATAGACTGATAAATGTCACAGATCTCCAATAACACGGTTCAATCTGTGACCAACACCAGGGACACATAATGCTTTCCTGTTTGGTTCGTCTCTTCTGGAGCCCCTGCTTTTTTCCCTGCATGTTATTCACGTTATCAAACGACTGGCCTCGACAATGGAAAGGTCCAAGTCTAGCATTTATAGATCCCTAAAAATGACTCACAATTCAGTTTATTTATATAGATTCACAACAGATTTAATCTCAAGGCACTTTACAATAAAAGTCATTTCAATAAAAACATTCCAATCAGTTTAAAGGTTTAGTTAGTTTTCTATCTAAGGAATCCCAGCAGATTGCGTCTTTTTTTGGAATACTTTTTGAAGGATTAACAAAATGGCATTTTTGCTCAGCTAAGGACTTTGACAAACTGGTCCAGAGAATGGAGGCAATGGAGAAGAAAATTTGTCCCCTTGAAGTAAACATGGAAGTAAACACTGGATATGGATATGAGACAACTTTACAGATGACTACATGCAGGAGGCAAGAACCTGGCAGTCGGGTGTTACAATAGTCTCGCCAGAACCCACAGAACAACGCTACTCCATCAGCCAAAAGGCGCTTAATGGGTAAAACACCCTATTCACAGTTTATTGAACACTGGCTGGCTTTAAAGTGCACTGAGACATCTGCATCTGCACTGAGGAAGAAAAAGCAAAATAAATTCCAACCCAAAACAAGAGACATTACTCCCCTTGGAAAGAACAATTTGCAGCCTTTAGTTCGCCCCCAGCAAAAGTTCTGATAATTCATTATGGTTCAGTAAATGGGATCGAAGACTTTTGTAGCCAGAACACATTTTTTTCCAGCTGCTTGAGTCAAAACAATCCTAGGTTTCTTTTTGGTACAGTTGCCAAACTTACACAGAGTCATAGCTCTGTTGAGCCAACTATTCCCCCGGCTCTTAGCAGTGATGATTTTATGGGATTCTTCATAAATAAAATTAGTTCTATTAAAGATAAAATCATTGGCATCCTCCCAAACATGATTACTTCTTCCTCAGTAAATGAGGCAGTATTGGAAAGAACTGTAGAACCTCAGTTGTGCTAAGGCTTTTTTGATTCAGTCGAGCTTTCGGAATTATCAAAAATATTAGCCTCATCTAAACCTTCAACTTGTATGTTGGACCCAATCCCAACCAAATTATTTAAAGAAGTGTTCCATCTGGTTCCTGGCCCCATTTTGGATATGATGAATCTATCCTTAGTAAACGGATACGTACCACAGGAATTTAAAATAGCTGTAATTAAACCTTTACTCAAGAAACCTTCCCTTGATCAAGATGACTTAGTGAATTACAGACCTATATCTAACCTTCCTTTCTTATCCAAAGTCCTTGAGAAAATAGTTGCTAATCAAGTCTGTGAGCATCTAAACAGTAACGAGCTGTTTGAAGAGTTTCAGTCAGGTTTTAGAGCTCATCATAGCACTGAAACAGCACTGGTGAAGGTTACTAATGATATTCTCATGGCCTCAGATAATGGACTTGTGTCTGTTCTGGTTTTGTTAGATCTCAGTGCTGCTTTTGACACAGTCGATCATAATATTCTCTTAGAAAGGCTTGAACATGTTGCAGGGATCAAAGGAACATCACTAGGCTGGTTTAAATCATATTTGTCTGATAGATTCCAGTTTGTTCATCTAAATGATAAATCTTCTTCACTCTCAAGGGTTAATTGTGGAGTTCCACAGGGTTCTGTGCTTGGTCCAATTCTCTTCATCACCTACCTCCTACCCCTTGGCAATATTTTCAGTAAATGTAATATTTTTCATTGCTTCGCAGATGACACCCAGCTCTATTTGTCTAGTAAACCCGACGTCTCTCTTCCACTCTCCTCCCTTACCTCCTGTCTGTCTGAAATCAAAACTGGTTTACTTTAAACTTTTTTAAACTCAATAGTGATTAAACAAAAATACTCCTTGTTGGCTCCAAATCTGCTCTTTCTAAAGCTCCAAATGTCACTCTGTCTATCGACTTATCCTCCGTCTCCCTCTCCCCTTGGGTAAACAGTCTGGGTGTCATCCTTAACAGCCCATTATCATTTCAAGCTCACATCAGTAATATTACTCGATCTGCTTATTTTCATTTACGCAACTTGAATCGTCTTCGCCCTTCTCTCACTGTCCACTCCACCTCCATCGTTGTTCACATACTGGTCTCCTCCCGTCATGGTTTATTGTAATTCCTTCCTTTTTGGTCTTTCATATAAAACCTTCAATAAACTCCAGTTGGTCCAGAATTCTGCTGCCTCCATCATTTCCAGAACCCCACGTTCTTACTATAACCCCTGTTCTTCAGAAGCTCCATTGGTTACCAATCAAATTCAAACTTCTTTATATCTTCAAATCCCTCCATAACCTCGCTCCTCCTTGGCTTTCTCAAATCCTCCATGTCTACACCCCGTCTCACTCTCTCTGGTCCTCCTCTTCTGTTCAGCTCTCCCTTTTTGTCTCATCCCCATGGGGAGCAGAGCCTTCAGTCGCTCTGTTCCCCATGCTGCTCCTCCTTCTCACTTTGATTTTATGTCCCAATGTATCTATTGGTTGATATTATTGTCTTTTTGCTGTTTTTAAGTATATCTATTTATTGTGATTTTATTGTATTGTACAGTGTCCTTGAGGGTTCAGAAAGGTGCTTCAAATAAAATGGATTATTATTATTATTTTATTAATACGACTCTCCAGTTGTATTACAGTACATTCTGTTATTTCGACTGTTAACTTTGTTTTCTCTCAGTGTTTTTCTCTCCATAGAAGATATACCTGGTCTGGTATCCTGCTTGGCTGCAATGCCCTGTTGGACGGGGGGCATCGACTGGGATGATCCTCCCAGTAACTGAACATCCACTATGTCCTGTTATCAACTTTTTACTTTCTGTAACATAGAAAGTTCTCTTATATCAGATCTTCTGTTCCTTCTGTGTTTCTGCTCTGTCTTCTCAAACCCCCAGACGGTCGTGGCAGATGGCCGCTCCTACTGAGCCTGGTTCTGTTGGAGGTTTCTTCCTGTTAAAGGGGAGTTTTTCCTCTCCACCGTCGCTACATGCTTGCTCAGTATGAGGGATTGCTGAAGGATTGCTGTGGTTGGAAAGTCTGCATCAACGGGGCCCAACCTCACGTCAATGACTGACGCAATCTGCTGGGATTCCTTAAATAGGAAACTTTTTAACTGATTGGAATGTTTGTTTAAATGTACTGAAATAACTTCTGGTTAAGAGCCTTGAGATGAAACATCTGTTGTGAATCGGCGCTATATAAATAAACTGAATTGAAATTGAATTGAATTGAGAGTAAGGGCCTGGTGGACGATACAAAACCAGAAACAAAAATGGTCTTAATGTTTTGCAAGTTGGATGAGGAAAATTAAGGGTTAGATGTTCAAAAGAACTGTAGCTATCAATTGGTCTGGGACTAATTAGTAAATCAGAACGAAAAATGGCTGCAACTCCTCCTCCTCGCCCAGTATTTCTAGGAATGTGAAAATTTTAATGACTGGAAGGAGTTGACTCATTTATACTGACATAATCCTCCTGCTGCCAGCAGTTTCAGGTAGGATTTGATGTCGCCCGTTCTGGCCCCTGGCAAACATTTGACTATGGTCAATGGTGTCTCTAATGCCACGTTTCTGACTATGGAGCTGCCAATTACCAGGGTCGGCTTCTCAGCGGGTGTGTCGCTGAGCGGGGAAAATCTGTTAGAAACGTGGACCGGTTGGTGGTGGCCCGGGGGCTGGGTCCTAGAACTATGCTTCCTACGTACCGTCACCCAGCCGGCCTGAGGTCCCGGCTGCGCGGGCTCTACCGGAGGACAGCTAGGGGGTTCTATCCTTGTTGGCTCCGCGCTGGCTAATGGGCTTCTGCTATCTGCTGGTTTTTCAACAGCGCGGAGCCGTGCTTCTAATTCTGATACCCTCGCCTCCAAAGCTACCAAAATATTACATTTATTACAGTTACCATTATCACTAAAGGAGGCAGGGAAGTAACTAAACATCTGACAGAGAGAGCAAGAGAGAAGAGAAAAGTTAGAGACAGGAGAGAGAAGAGTAGCCATAGCCGCAATGAAGCTAAGCTAACGAGTGCTTATCACGCCAAGAAAAACTGTTTGAAAAACAAAGAGCTCCCCGTTCTCCAGGTTCTAGTTGTTGTAGTTATCTGTTCTCCAGGTTCTACCTGATTTCTTCAAACAGTCTGTATGTCTATAACTGATCTGATCAAGAATAAAATTTATTCACATTTCCTGTTCTGGTCACTAGTAGAACCATTTAGCTTCACCATGACCTGGAGACTGAAAGACCTGTAAAGTTCTCCGGCTGATGAAACATCAGAAAAGTTCTCACTGATTATTTTTAATAGTTTAACCACAGATCTGCAGATGTTCTCCTCCTGCTGGAACAGCATCACTTTCACCGCTGCGTTCTCCTGTTAGAATGATACATGATCTAGAACATCTGAACGTCTCCTTCAGTCTGAAGCGGCAACGTTCCACCAATCAGGGTTTAGCATCAGGATGATGTCATCAACACGATATGAATAATTATCTTCACCAGGAGAAGATTGAGATGGAAGGTTCTTTGTCCTGACCTTTGACCTCATCCAGCTGGCCAGGTGCTTCTATCTTGTTGTCCAAAGGGAGGAAACCTGAGTTTGGACAGGTGATCTCTGAGCGATAGAGAGGAGTCTAACCTGTGTAGATCTGGCCCACAGCATGCCTGAGCCTCCACCTCTGGACCCAGAGTCCCTCAGACCTTCAGACGCTGAAGCTGGAGTAACAAACCACCTCAGCTTCATGGTGGAAGTTCAAACCCTCCATGTAAATATGGAGGACCTCACCAAGACCGTCTAGGTTGTGGCTGACCTTTGACCTCACAGTGAGGATGACCTGGTCACCTGGTACAAGGTCAGGATGATGTTGAGTTCAATGTTCTAACTGAGTCTCCTCTTTGCAGAGCATCATGGGAACCCTGACAGCTCACCTGAGACAGGTGAGTCCCTGCAGAGTCGATCCCGCCCCCTCTGTCCTGTAACCATGGTTACACTGTTCTCTCTCTATAGTCTTTCTCAGTGTCTCTCCACGGCTCATCTGATGAAGAGGAGGGAGCTGGAGCCCAGAGGGAGGAGCTAAACTTTGTGACGTTGGAGAATGAGGAGGAGGCGGAGCCTATCGATGACATTAGAAGGTTGCTGCAGCGGTATCTCCATGGTAACAGGAGAGGTTGTGTGTGGCTGAGTGTTTGTGGAGGCGTGACGTTCACTGCAGGTAAAAACAGGTAAATATCAGCTGGTTAAATGAACACCTGGTCATGTGACTAACATGTTTATCTCTGCCAGCGTTCCTATTGGCCTTCGCTGTGTTCAGTGGGCGGTACCACTGCTCCCAGGTGGGGGGGCTGGGGGAGCAGGGTGAACAGCCGGGAGGCGGGGCTAACAGACCAGCAGATGGAGGGGCGGAGCTTTACCTGGGGGAGCTGAGGAAGATGATGAGGAGGCTGCTGCAGGATGAAGATATCCACAGCACCGTCAGGTACCTCAGAGTGTTACCATGGAAACCATAGCAACATAATGTGTGATTAGAGCTCTGTGATTGGTGGACCGTGTTACCATAGAAACCATAGAAACATGATGTGTGATTCAAGCTCTGTGATTGGTGGACCGTGTTTCCATAGAAACAGGATGTTTGATTTGAGCTTTGTGATTGATGAACTGTGTTACCATAGAAACATAATGCCTGATTCGAGCTCTGTGATTGGTGGACTGTGTTACCATAGCAACAGACTGTCTGATTTGAGCTCTGTGATTGATGGACCGTGTTACCATGGAAACCATAGAAACATGATGTTTAATTCGAGGTCTGTGATTGATGAACTGTGTTACCATAGAAACATAATGCCTGATTCGAGCTCTGTGATTGGTGGACTGTGTTACCATAGAAACATAATGCCTGATTCGAGCTCTCTGATTGGTGGACTGTGTTACCATAGAAACATAATGCCTGATTCGAGCTCTCTGATTGGTGGACTGTGTTACCATAGAAACATGATGCCTGATTCGAGCTCTGTGATTGGTGGACTGTGTTACCATTGAAACATAATGCCTGATTCGAGCTCTCTGATTGGTGAACTGTGTTACCATAGAAACATAATGCCTGATTCGAGCTCTGTGATTGGTGAACTGTGTTACCATAGAAACATAATGCCTGATTCGAGCTCTGTGATTGGTGGACTGTGTTACCATTGAAACATAATGCCTGATTCGAGCTCTCTGATTGGTGAACTGTGTTACCATAGAAACATAATGCCTGATTCGAGCTCTGTGATTGGTGGACTGTGTTACCATAGAAACATAATGCCTGATTCGAGCTCTGTGATTGGTGAACTGTGTTACCATAGAAACATAATGCCTGATTCGAGCTCTCTGATTGGTGGACTGTGTTACCATAGAAACATAATGCCTGATTCGAGCTCTCTGATTGGTGGACTGTGTTACCATAGAAACATAATGCCTGATTCGAGCTCTGTGATTGGTGCACCGTGTCTAGCCGGGTCAGCAGAGCGGATCATCCTCCAGGTTCCCCAGAGGGGACGCTTCTGGCCTCAGAGATCCTGGGACGCTTCAGGAAGCTGCCGATGGACCACACCTGGACCGAGTCTCTGTACGCCACGCTGCAGTTCCCCGACAGGTGAGCTCCCAGCAGGTGAAGCTGTGGTACCGCCCACCAGCTGACACACAGAACCACTGGATCAGAACCTTCTTCCAGATATAACGGCAGTCATTGTGTCAGAACCCTTTAGACTACAGAACATGTCTCCTTCAATGCAGGTCTCTGTCCCTGAAGACAAACTGCAGTCTTACTTTTTAAATCAAATCAAACTTTATTTATAAAGCGCTGTTCATACAGGAATTGCCTCACAAAGTGCTTTACAGATTAAAATGATCCCACATAAAACCACATTGCCATCCCTCCCCCACAGATTTAAAAGCATGGTCAGTTTTACACCCCCCTCCCCCCCAGACCCAACCTTCATGCACACACACAGTTAAAAGGAACAGTAAAAAAGGACATCTGGCCGAGTGTAGATGAACCACGCAAGGAAACGCCATCAGAGGAGCCGTCTGCACAGGCAGCAGTAGATCATCAGCAGCAGCCGAGGCACCGACACAGGGCGCCCAGAGGAGGGGAGGCCGAGACCCCCACCTCCACCCAAGCTCCACCTGGGGAGCAGCTACAGCCAAGGCAGAGGAAGGGCTCCCATAGAGGAAACACTGGAACGGGGATTAGGATAACAAATTAAAATAAAAAAATAAGCAGTAAATAAATGTGATAAGATTAAATAGTAAAATACTCCGAAAATATAATCATATAAAACATTCAGAGCAGATACTAATAAATAATAATCAGTTAAAAGCTAGGCTAAAAAGGTGAGTGTTGAGCCTGTTCTTAAAAACATGAGTTTTCTCTGAGGTTCTCCAGCAGCCTGTTCCAGAGATGAGGAACATAATAACAGAAAGACGCCTCACCATGAGTGTGTGTCCTGACTTTAGGGATGACAAAGAGACGGCTGCAGAGGAGCGCAGAGACCGCCATGGTTCATGCGGTAAAAGCAGCTCTGATAGATAAGGAGGCCCAAGACCATTAAGACACTTAAAAACCATTAAAAGAACCTTAAAATCGATCCTAAAATGTACGGGGAGCCAATGCAGTGATTCTAAGACAGGTGTAATGTGCTCCCGCCTCCTGGTCTTCATCAGGACACGTGCTGCTGGATTTAGTAGTAGTTGTAAACCTGATATACTCTTTTTGGGAAGACCAGAAAGCAGGGCATTACAGTAATCAATTCTACTGGAGATAAAAGCATCAGTGTCTCCATGTTGGCCTGAGAGAGAATGGGGCGACTCTGGCGATGTTCTTTAGATGATAAAAACCTATTTTAGTAATATTTTTATGTGAGAAATAAAAATCAGCTCAGAGTCAAAAATCACGGCCAGGTTCTTCACTTGTAGAGAATGATTAAAAGACAATGATTGTAGTTTTGGTAAAAGTTTCTCTCTCTGAGCCTCAGAACCGATGACTAAAATACAGTTTGGTCCTGGTTGAGCTGGAGAAAGTTTTCTGCCATCCAGGATTTAGTGTCTAAAATGCAGTTAAAAAGTGCATCCATTGGTCGTGTGTCATCAGGAGACATGAAGATGTACAGCTGTGTATCATCAGCATAACTGTGAAAGTTAACTCCATGTCTTCTGATGACACTGCCAAGAGGGAGCATATAAAAAAGAAATTCAATTCAGTTTATTTATATAGTGCCAATTCACAACAGATGTCATCTCAAGGCTCTTAACAAGAAGTTATTTCAATACATTTATACAAACATTCCAACCAGTTAAAAAGTTTCCTATTTAAGGAATCCCAGCAGATTGCGTCAGTCATTGGCGTGAGGTTGGGCCCCGTTGATGCAGACTTTCCAACCACAGCAATCCTTCAGCAATCCCTCATACTGAGCAAGCATGTAGCGACGGTGGAGAGGAAAAACTCCCCTTTAACAGGAAGAAACCTCCAACAGAACCAGGATCAGTAGGAGCGGCCATCTGCCACGACCGTCTGGGGGTTTGAGAAGACAGAGCAGAAACACAGAACGAACAGAAGATCTGATATAAGAGAACTTTCTATGTTACAGAAAGTAAAAAGTTGATAACAGGACACAGTGGATGTTCAGTTACTGGGAGGATCATCCCAGTCGATGCCCCCCGTCCAACAGGGCATTGCAGCCAAACTAAAGCTGGGAGCTGGTTCCACAGGAGAGGAGCCTGATAACTAAAA
This sequence comes from Valencia hispanica, assembly GCA_963556495.2. Taxonomy (NCBI): domain Eukaryota; kingdom Metazoa; phylum Chordata; class Actinopteri; order Cyprinodontiformes; family Valenciidae; genus Valencia; species Valencia hispanica. The sequence goes on along the minus strand of OY747714.1, from coordinate 52,927,076 downwards.
GATCTGCCTCCCATTCTACTTTTAGAAATCCTCGGAACTACAAGTAAACCTGCAGTCTGAGAGCGAAGGGCTCTGTTAGGAACATATGGACCAATCAGATCTCTGATGTATGATGGAGCTGATTATTAAGGGCTTTATATGTAAGAAGAAGGATCTTAGATTCTATTCTGGATTTAACAGGGAGCCAATGAAGGGAAGCTAAAACTGGAGAAATGTGATCTCTCTTTTTAATATTCATCAGAACTCTTGCTGCAGCATTTTGGATCAACTGAAGGCTTTTAATGGCATTTTGTGGACTTCCTGATAGTAAAGAATTACAGTAGTCCAGCCTTGAGGTAACAAATGCATGGACTAGTTTCTCAGCATCACTCCTGGACAGGATGTTTCTAATTTTAGCAATATTCCTGAGGTGAAAGAAGGAAATCCTAGAAACATGTTTAATATGGGATTTAAATGTCAAGTCTTGGTCAAAAATAACGCCGAGGTTCTTTACGTTATTACTGGGGGCCAATTTAATGCCATCCAGATGAAGTGATTGACTAATCAGTTTCTGTTTAAGAACTTCTGGTCCAAAGATGGAAACTTCTGTTTTGTCAGAATTTAAAAGCAAAAAGTTTAGGGTCATCCATGTTTTTATGTCTTCCAGACATGCCTGTAATCTACCTAACTGACTGGGTTTATCAGGATTTATGGATAAATATAGTTGTGTATCATCTGCATAGCTGTGGAAATTTATCCCATGCTGTCTAATGATTCTACCAATTGGAAGCATATATATGGTGAACAGAATTGGTCCAAGCACAGAACCCTGTGGAACTCCACAAGTAACCCTTGAGAGTGAAGAAGATTTATCATTTAGATGAACAAACTGAAATCTATCAGACAAATATGATTTAAACCAGCCTAGTGCTGTTCCTTTGATCCCTGCAACATGTTCAAGCCTTTCTAAGAGAATATTATGATCGACTGTGTCAAAAGCAGCACTGAGATCTAACAAAACCAGAACAGACACCAATCCAATATCTGAGGCCATGAGAATATCATTAGTAACCTTCACCAGTGCTGTTTCAGTGCTATGATGAGCTCTAAAACCTGACTGAAACTCTTCAAACAGCTCGTTACTGTTTAGATGCTCACAGACTTGATTAGCAACAATTTTCTCAAGGACTTTGGATAAGAAAGGAAGGTTAGATATAGGTCTGTAATTCACTAAGTCATCTTGATCAAGGGAAGGTTTCTTGAGTAAAGGTTTAATTACAGCTATTTTAAATTCCTGTGGTACGTATCCGTTTACTAAGGATAGATTCATCATATCCAAAATGGGGCCGGGAACCAAATGGAACACTTCTTTAAATAATTTGGTTGGGATTGGGTCCAACATACAAGTTGAAGGTTTAGATGAGGCTAATATTTTTGATAATTCCGAAAGCTCGACTGAATCAAAACAGCCTAAGCACAAATGAGGTTCTACAGTTCTCTCTGATGCTGCCTCGTTTACTGAGGAAGAAGTAATCATGTTTGGGAGGATGCCAATGATTTTATTTTTAATAGAATTAATTTTATTTACGAAGAATCCCATAAAATCATCACTGCTAAGAGCTGGGGGAATAGTTGGCTCAACAGAGCTATGACTCTGTGTAAGTTTGGCAACTGTACTAAAAAGAAACCTAGGATTGTTTTTATTCGCCTCTATTAATGATGAAAAATATGCTGTTCTAGCTTGTCGAAGGGTCTTTTTATACAGCAGTAGACTGTTATTCCAGGTTAAATAGGAATCCTCTAGATGTGTAGAGCGCCATTTTCTCTCCAACTTCCTAGTATTCTGCTTTAAAGTACGCAGCTCTGCGTTGAACCAAGGAGTCAGCCTCCTATGGCTAGCCACTTTCTTTTTTAAGGGGGCTAAACGCCAAACGCAATGAGGACGTAACACTGTGAACCAGATCATCAATTTCTGAAGGGTTAGAGATAGAATTGCTGCCATCCACTGTGTTACTCTGAGACACTGAGGAAAGTAAGAATGGAACAGATTCTTTAAAAATTGTTACAGCATCGTCTGATAAAGCTCTACTATAATGACATTTTCTTTCAGATTTAAGATGGTCAGTTAAAGTAAATTCAAAAGTTATTAAGAAGTGGTCAGACAGGACTGGGTTATGTGGGTGGACTGTTATTTCCTCACACTCAATACCGTATGTCAGTACAAGGTCCAAAGTGTGTTTACCCGAGTGGGTCGATCCCTGTACTTTTTGAGTAAAGCCAATTGAGTCTAAAATAGCATTAAAGGCTGCATTTAGGCTATCACTTTCAGTATCCACATGAATATTGAAGTCCCCCACTATAATGACCCTATCAGTATTTAATACTAAATCAGATAAAAAATGTGAGATCTGATCCAAGAATTGAGAGTAAGGGCCTGGTGGACGATACAAAACCACAAACAAAAATGGTCTTAATGTTTTGCAACTTGGATGAGGAAAATTAAGGGTTAGATGTTCAAAAGAACTGTAGCTATCAATTGGTCTGGGACTAATTAGTAAATCAGAACGAAAAATGGTTGCAACTCCTCCTCCTCGCCCAGTATTTCTAGGAATGTGAAAATTTAAATGACTGGAAGGAGTTGACTCATTTATACTGACATAATCCTCCTGCTGCAGCCAGGTTTCTGTGAGACAAAGGAAATCAAGGTGATTATCACAAATCAAGTCATTTACTAACAAAGTCTTTGAGGAGAGAGATCTTATGTTTAATAAACCATATTTAATAGATTTATTTTTCTGTTCAGTCAAAGTCGTATTTATCTTTATGAGATTTCCATAATTTGCTTTTGTTGGCTTAACTTTTAATCCATTTAATTTTGGCCGTGGGCAAGACACTGTTTCTATAGGGTAATGGGTGGGTAACAGTACAGAAGCAGCAGAGAGGTGGGTTAAACTACGACTCTGCTTCCTGGTCTGGACCCTGGGTTGTCAGTGTTTTGGAGGACTAATAAATTCGGCCATATTCCTAGAAAGAAGAGCTGCTCCATCCAAAGTGGGATGGATGCCGTCTCTCCGGATCAGACCAGGTTTTCCCCAAAATGTTCTCCAGTTATCAATGTAGCCCACATCGTTTGCAGGACACCACCTAGACAACCATTGATGGAATGACAGCATGCGGCTAAACGTGTCGTCACTGGTCCGATCAGGCAGGGGACCAGAAAAGATTACCGAGTCTGACATTGTTTTGGCAAACTTGCACACTGAAGCAACACTAATTTTAGTGACCTCCGATTGGCGTAACCGGGTGTCATTACCGCCAGCGTGAATAACAATCTTACTGTATTTACGCTTATCTTTAGCCAGCAGTTTCAGGTTGGATTTGATGTCGCCCGTTCTGGCCCCTGGCAAACATTTGACTATGGTCAATGGTCTCTAATGCCACGTTTCTGACTATGGAGCTGCCAATTACCAGGGTCGGCTTCTCAGCGGGTGTGTCGCTGAGCGGGGAAAATCTGTTAGAAACGTGGACCGGTTGGTGGTGGCCCGGGGGCTGGGTCCTAGAACTATGCTTCCTACGTACCGTCACCCAGCCGGCCTGAGGTCCCGGCTGCGCGGGCTCTACCGGAGGACGGCTAGGGGGTTCTATCCTTGTTGGCTCCGCGCTGGCTAATGGGCTTCGGCTATCAGCTGGTTTTTCAACAGCGCGGAGCCGTGCTTCTAATTCTGAAACCCTCGCCTCCAAAGCTACAAAAATATTACATTTATTACAGTTACCATTATCACTAAAGGAGGCAGGGAAGTAACTAAACATCTGACAGAGAGAGCAAGAGAGAAGAGAAGAGTTAGAGACAGGAGAGAGAAGAGTAGCCATAGCCGCAATGAAGCTAAGCTAACTGAGCTAGCGAGACCTTACCACCCCAAGAAAAGCTGTGTGAAACACAAGGAGTTCCCAAAACGTAAAGTACACCACCACAAAACGTGTGTTTTAGTAGCTTGTGTGTTAAAATAACTTAGAAAGGGTTCAGCAGAGAGAAAACAAGATCAATTCAAGAGTGTCTGAACACCAAACAGCTACAGGGAGCACAACAGTGACAACAGGAAATGACGCAATACGGCTTACCCCCGTCGAACAACCTCAAATATTACATCTGGTGGTGTCTACCTTCCCTCTGAAGTGGTCTGTGAACCTTTCTATTAGAGTAATGGCTTCCTCCTCGCTGATTGGCCTTCCAGCCCATATCGGTTCTCGTCTCACTGTGGATAATAACTCTACCAACTTCAGCAGCATCTTCACGGGTTGTTGGCTTTGGTTCTGGGCTCGATTTTCACATTTCAGACCAGAACCCGTCTCCTTCCTGAGCGGTGAGATGGTTGGACGCTACCATCATGTCTACACTGGTAGATAATTATTTAAACAGTTAAACATGTGGGTGTTAGGGAAGCTGTTCCTAAGGATGAACCGGACTGGTGGAGGCCCAAAGCTCTCCTGATATCTGAGCTGTGATGATATCTTCTATGATGCCGCTGAGGGAAGCAGCAGGTTTGAGGTGTTTCCTCATCCACAGGTGGGCCTCCCTTTAACCAGAAGCTAACCACACTGTGACATCATCATTTGAGCTTTATTTAACTATTTACAGGAACAGTGGTGGATAAAATCCTGAGACGTTTTCCTCTCATTGTTCTGACTTTGAGAAACATGAATAAAGTTCTTCATCCTGACTGACCTGAAACAGGAAACCTTTAGTCTGATCTATGGTCAGAAGATGAAGGTGAAGAGGTTCTGTTTAATGGACCCAAACAGAGAGAGGACGTCAGCAGGATAATGGTGGAGAACAATCAGCAGGTTAATGTTGGAGAACAATCAGCAGGTTAATGTTGGAGAACAATCAGCAGGATAATGTTGGAGAACAATCAGCAGGATAATGGTGGAGAACAATCAGCAGGATAATGTTGGAGAACAATCAGCAGGATAATGTTGGAGAACAATCAGCAGGATAATGGTGGAGAACAATCAGCAGGTTAATGTTGGAGAACAATCAGCAGGTTAATGTTGGAGAACAATCAGCAGGTTAATGTTGGAGAACAATCAGCAGGATAATGGTGGAGAACAATCAGCAGGTTAATGTTGGAGAACAATCAGCAGGATAATGTTGGAGAACAATCAGCAGGTTAATGTTGGAGAACAATCAGCAGGACAATGGTGGAGAACAATCAGCAGGTTAATGTTGGAGAACAATCAGCAGGATAATGTTGGAGAACAATCAGCAGGTTAATGTTGGAGAACAATCAGCAGGACAATGGTGGAGAACAATCAGCAGGTTAATGGTGGAGAACAATCAGCAGGATAATGGTGGAGAACAATCAGCAGGTTAATGTTGGAGAACAATCAGCAGGACAATGGTGGAGAACAATCAGCAGGTTAATGTTGGAGAACAATCAGCAGGTTAATGTTGGAGAACAATCAGCAGGATAATGTTGGAGAACAATCAGCAGGACAATGGTGGAGAACAATCAGCAGGACAATGGTGGAGAACAATCAGCAGGACAATGGTGGAGAACAATCAGCAGGATAATGTTGGAGAACAATCAGCAGGATAATGGTGGAGAACAATCAGCAGGTTAATGTTGGAGAACAATCAGCAGGTTAATGTTGGAGAACAATCAGCAGGATAATGGTGGAGAACAATCAGCAGGTTAATGTTGGAGAACAATCAGCAGGTTAATGGTGGAGAACAATCAGCAGGATAATGGTGGAGAACAATCAGCAGGATAATGGTGGAGAACAATCAGCAGGTTAATGGTGGAGAACAATCAGCAGGATAATGGTGGAGAACAATCAGCAGGTTAATGTTGGAGAACAATCAGCAGGTTAATGTTGGAGAACAATCAGCAGGTTAATGTTGGAGAACAATCAGCAGGATAATGGTGGAGAACAATCAGCAGGTTAATGGTGGAGAACAATCAGCAGGGCAATGGTGGAGAACAATCAGCAGGTTAATGTTGGAGAACAATCAGCAGGATAATGGTGGAGAACAATCAGCAGGACAATGGTGGAGAACAATCAGCAGGATAATGGTGGAGAACAATCAGCAGGTTAATGGTGGAGAACAATCAGCAGGATAATGTTGGAGAACAATCAGCAGGACAATGGTGGAGAACAATCAGCAGGTTAATGTTGGAGAACAATCAGCAGGTTAATGTTGGAGAACAATCAGCAGGATAATGGTGGAGAACAATCAGCAGGTTAATGTTGGAGAACAATCAGCAGGACAATGGTGGAGAACAATCAGCAGGATAATGGTGGAGAACAATCAGCAGGTTAATGTTGGAGAACAATCAGCAGGATAATGTTGGAGAACAATCAGCAGGTTAATGTTGGAGAACAATCAGCAGGACAATGGTGGAGAACAATCAGCAGGATAATGGTGGAGAACAATCAGCAGGTTAATGGTGGAGAACAATCAGCAGGATAATGTTGGAGAACAATCAGCAGGACAATGGTGGAGAACAATCAGCAGGTTAATGGTGGAGAACAATCAGCAGGATAATGGTGGAGAACAATCAGCAGGTTAATGTTGGAGAACAATCAGCAGGACAATGGTGGAGAACAATCAGCAGGATAATGTTGGAGAACAATCAGCAGGTTAATGTTGGAGAACAATCAGCAGGATAATGTTGGAGAACAATCAGCAGGTTAATGGTGGAGAACAATCAGCAGGATAATGTTGGAGAACAATCAGCAGGATAATGGTGGAGAACAATCAGCAGGTTAATGTTGGAGAACAATCAGCAGGTTAATGGTGGAGAACAATCAGCAGGATAATGGTGGAGAACAATCAGCAGGTTAATGGTGGAGAACAATCAGCAGGATAATGTTGGAGAACAATCAGCAGGTTAATGGTGGAGAACAATCAGCAGGATAATGTTGGAGAACAATCAGCAGGTTAATGTTGGAGAACAATCAGCAGGTTAATGTTGGAGAACAATCAGCAGGATAATGGTGGAGAACAATCAGCAGGTTAATGTTGGAGAACAATCAGCAGGATAATGGTGGAGAACAATCAGCAGGATAATGTTGGAGAACAATCAGCAGGATAATGTTGGAGAACAATCAGCAGGATAATGGTGGAGAACAATCAGCAGGTTAATGTTGGAGAACAATCAGCAGGTTGGAGAACAATCAGCAGGTAATGTTGGAGAACAATCAGCAGGATAATGGTGGAGAACAATCAGCAGGATAATGTTGGAGAACAATCAGCAGGATAATGGTGGAGAACAATCAGCAGGATAATGGTGGAGAACAATCAGCAGGATAATGGTGGAGAACAATCAGCAGGATAATGTTGGAGAACAATCAGCAGGATAATGGTGGAGAACAATCAGCAGGATAATGGAGAACAATCAGCAGGATAATGGAGAACAATCAGCAGGATAATGGAGAACAATCAGCAGGATAATGGAGAACAATCAGCAGGATAATGGTGGAGAACAATCAGCAGGATAATGGTGGAGAACAATCAGCAGGATAATGGAGAACAATCAGCAGGATAATGGTGGAGAACAATCAGCAGGATAATGTTGGAGAACAATCAGCAGGTTAATGTTGGAGAACAATCAGCAGGATAATGGTGGAGAACAATCAGCAGGTTAATGGTGGAGAACAATCAGCAGGATAATGGTGGAGAACAATCAGCAGGATAATGGTGGAGAACAATCAGCAGGTTAATGTTGGAGAACAATCAGCAGGATAATGGTGGAGAACAATCAGCAGGATAATGTTGGAGAACAATCAGCAGGATAATGTTGGAGAACAATCAGCAGGATAATGGTGGAGAACAATCAGCAGGTTAATGGTGGAGAACAATCAGCAGGTTAATGGTGGAGAACAATCAGCAGGATAATGTTGGAGAACAATCAGCAGGATAATGTTGGAGAACAATCAGCAGGATAATGTTGGAGAACAATCAGCAGGATAATGGTGGAGAACAATCAGCAGGACAATGGTGGAGAACAATCAGCAGGATAATGGTGGAGAACAATCAGCAGGATAATGGTGGAGAACAATCAGCAGGATAATGTTGGAGAACAATCAGCAGGATAATGTTGGAGAACAATCAGCAGGTTAATGTTGGAGAACAATCAGCAGGATAATGGTGGAGAACAATCAGCAGGATAATGGTGGAGAACAATCAGCAGGATAATGGTGGAGAACAATCAGCAGGATAATGGTGGAGAACAATCAGCAGGTTAATGTTGGAGAACAATCAGCAGGTTAATGTTGGAGAACAATCAGCAGGATAATGGTGGAGAACAATCAGCAGGATAATGGTGGAGAACAATCAGCAGGATAATGGTGGAGAACAATCAGCAGGATAATGGTGGAGAACAATCAGCAGGATAATGGAGAACAATCAGCAGGATAATGGTGGAGAACAATCAGCAGGATAATGGAGAACAATCAGCAGGATAATGGAGAACAATCAGCAGGATAATGGTGGAGAACAATCAGCAGGATAATGGAGAACAATCAGCAGGATAATGGTGGAGAACAATCAGCAGGATAATGGTGGAGAACAATCAGCAGGATAATGGTGGAGAACAATCAGCAGGATAATGGTGGAGAACAATCAGCAGGATAATGGTGGAGAACAATCAGCAGGATAATGGAGAACAATCAGCAGGATAATGTTGGAGAACAATCAGCAGGATAATGGTGGAGAACAATCAGCAGGATAATGGTGAACAATCAGCAGGATAATGGTGGAGAACAATCAGCAGGATAATGGTGGAGAACAATCAGCAGGATAATGGAGAACAATCAGCAGGATAATGGTGGAGAACAATCAGCAGGATAATGGTGAACAATCAGCAGGATAATGGTGGAGAACAATCAGCAGGATAATGGTGAACAATCAGCGGGAAAATGTTAGAGAACAATCAGCAGGATAATGGTGGAGAACAATCAGCAGGATAATGGTGGAGAACAATCAGCAGGATAATGGAGAACAATCAGCAGGATAATGGTGGAGAACAATCAGCAGGATAATGGTGGAGAACAATCAGCAGGATAATGGTGGAGAACAATCAGCAGGATAATGGAGAACAATCAGCAGGATAATGGAGAACAATCAGCAGGATAATGGTGGAGAACAATCAGCAGGATAATGGTGGAGAACAATCAGCAGGATAATGGTGGAGAACAATCAGCAGGATAATGGTGGAGAACAATCAGCAGGACAATGGTGGAGAACAATCAGCAGGTTAATGGTGGAGAACAATCAGCAGGATAATGGTGGAGAACAATCAGCAGGATAATGGTGGAGAACAATCAGCAGGATAATGGAGAACAATCAGCAGGATAATGGAGAACAATCAGCAGGATAATGGAGAACAATCAGCAGGATAATGGAGAACAATCAGCAGGATAATGGAGAACAATCAGCAGGATAATGGAGAACAATCAGCAGGATAATGGAGAACAATCAGCAGGATAATGGTGGAGAACAATCAGCAGGATAATGGTGGAGAACAATCAGCAGGATAATGGTGGAGAACAATCAGCAGGATAATGGAGAACAATCAGCAGGATAATGGGAGAACAATCAGCAGGATAATGTTGGAGAACAATCAGCAGGTTAATGGTGGAGAACAATCAGCAGGATAATGTTGGAGAACAATCAGCAGGATAATGTTGGAGAACAATCAGCAGGATAATGTTGGAGAACAATCAGCAGGATAATGGTGGAGAACAATCAGCAGGACAATGGTGGAGAACAATCAGCAGGATAATGGTGGAGAACAATCAGCAGGATAATGGTGGAGAACAATCAGCAGGACAATGGTGGAGAACAATCAGCAGGACAATGGTGGAGAACAATCAGCAGGACAATAGTGGAGAACAATCAGCAGGACAATGGTGGAGAACAATCAGCAGGACAATGGTGGACTGAGGATTTAACCTGAGGAGCTACAACTAGAACAGAGAGGAGAAACTAACACAGGAACCAGGGTGAGAAGAAGAAGAGAATCCATCAGATAATAGGAGAGAAACCCTGAGTAAGGCAAGGCAAGGCAAGGCAATTTTATTTGTATAGCACACTTTCAACAGCAGGGCAATTCAAGGTGCTTTACATGATTTGGTGATTTAAAAGAAACACATAAAAGAAACCCACATTATACATGATACACAATAAAGCAAGATAAAAATTTAAAAAAAGCAAGCATTTACTCAAAGGCAATTCTAAACAGATGGTTTTTAGTCTCAATTTAAAGCAGTTCAGAGTTTCAGCAGCTCTACACTCGTCAGGAAGTCTGTTCCAGATAAGGGGAGCATAGAAACTGAAAGCTGCTTCTCCATGTTTAGTTCTGAGTCTAGGGATGTTTAGTAGGCTAGAGTTGGAGGACCTGAGTGGTCTTGGTGGTTGGTACCATGACAACAGGTCTTCAACATATTTTGGTGCTAAGCCATGTAATGATTTATAAACTAGTAAAAGTATTTTAAAGTCTATTCTCTGAGCTACAGGGAGCCAGTGTAAGGACTTCAGAACTGGGGTGATGTGCTCTACTTTCCTGGTTCTAGTGAGGAACACGAGCAGCAGCGTTCTGGATCAGCTGCAGCTGTCTGATTGATTTTTTAGGCAGACCTGTGAAGACGCTGTTGCAGTAATCAATCCGACTAAAGATAAACGCATGGATGAGTTTTTCTAGGTCCTGTTGCGACATCAGTCCTTTAATCCTAGAAATGTTCTTCAGGTGATAGAAGGCTGACCTTGTTATTGCCTTTATGTGACCCTGGAGGTTCAGGTCTGAGTCCATTACTACACCTAGATTTCAGGCCTGATCAGTAGTTTCTAGCTGGATTAACTGAAGCTGTGTGCTGACTCTTGATCGTTCCTCCTTGGGTCCAAAAATAATCACTTCAGTTTTGTTTCTATTCAGCTGGAGAAAGTTATGGCACATCCATCCATTTATTTGGTCAATGCATTGATTTAGGGTTTGAATGGGTTCAGAGTCACCTGGTGACATTGTAATGTAGAGCTGATTGTCATCTGCGTAGTTATGGTAGCTAATGTTATTGGTCGCTATAATCTTGCCTAGTGGGAGCATGTAGATATTAAATAAGAGGGGCCCCAGGATGGAGCCCTGGGGCACCCCACATGTGATTTCTGTTCGTTCTGATGAAAAGTTTCCTATTGAAACATAGAAGTCCCTGTTCTTTAGGTAAGACTTGAACCAGCCAAGTACTGTACCAGAGAGTCCGACCCAGCTCTCCAGTCGTTCCAATAAAATATAATGATCAACAGTGTCAAATGCTGCACTGAGGTCCAACAGAACCAGCACTGTGGTTCTTCCACAGTCTGTATTTATGCGGATGTCATTAAATACTTTGACGAGGACAGTCTCGGTGCTGTGGTGAGCGCGGAAACCAGACTGAAAAGCATCAAAACGGTTTGTCGTTGTTATGAAGCCATTTCACTGCAGAAACAGCTTTTTCAATAATCTTACTGATGAATGGAAGATTAGCGATTGGCCTGTAGTTCTGCATTAACGTGTTGTCCAGATTTTTCTTCTTTAGCAGTGGTTTAATAACTGCTGTTTTTAAAGCCTGAGGGAAGACACCTGATAGCAGGGATGAGTTCACTATTTGAACAAGATCAGAACCAATAACAGGAAGAACCTTCTTTAGAAAAGCTGTGGGTAGGATATCAATACAGCAGGAGGAGGAGCTTAATTGGATAATGATTTTTTCAAGGCTGTTCTGGTTTAATTCGTGGAATTCAGACATTTTCTCTACATTGTTGTTGATTGGGGATGGCACTGGTTGTGGGTTCGATATTGAGGTACAGATTGACCGTCTAATTGTTAGAATCTTTTCAGTGAAAAAGCTGGCAAATTCATTGCAGGCCCTGGTAGAGTTTAGTTCAGGGGCTACTGTCACTAAAGGATTAGTTAGTCTTTCCACTGTTGCAAATAGAGTCCGTGCATTATTAATGTTTCTGTTGATGATTTCAGAAAAGAACAATTCCCTAGCATCTTTTATAGTTAGCTGACATCTATTCAGTCTCTCTTTGTAGATCTCACAGTGAACCTGGAGTCGAGTTTTCCGCCATTTTCTCTCGGCTCGTCGACACTCTCTTTTTTCACTACGTACCAGTGGATTACTTGTCCACGGAGACTTCTTTCTACCTGAGACTACTTTCACTTTAGTTGGAGCAATGGAATCCATGATGTCTGAGATTTTCGCAAGGAAATTATCTACCAACTTATTTACTGAGTTTGAGTTGGGAGATGAGGGGGATGTGGTGGAAGGATAAATACGTTTAAAAGTTTCTACTGAACTGTCCCCTAGAAAACGCTTTTTTATAGTGGTCTTACTGTGGCTGGATAATTTAGCAGAGATGGTACTTTGAAAGAAAACACAGAAATGGTCAGATAATGCAATATTAATTACAGAGATGTCAGAAATATTTAAACCTTTGCTGATAATTAAGTCCAGAGTGTGTCCTTTATTGTGTGTTGGTTGTTTGACATGCTGGATCAGTCCGAAGTTGTGGAGAGTATCATCTAATGTTTTTGCTTGTCTATCTTGGGGGTTGTCGGTATGGATGTTAAAGTCCCCCACGATGATTAGTTGGTCATAGTCGATACATATTACAGAAAGAAGGTCATTGAAGTCATTAAAGAAGTTAGAGTTAAGTTTTGATGGTTTATATAAACTTAGAAATAACGCTTTGTTAGGCTCATTTATCTGGGTGGCTAGGTATTCAAAAGATTTAAACGCACCCAGAGTTACCTTTTTAAAGTTCATTGAGTTGTGAAAGATGGTGGCTACACCTCCACCTCGTCTGTGTTTTCTGTTCTCGCTTAAGAAATTATAATTTGGAGGACTGGATTCTATTAATGAAGTTGTATCGTTATTTTCATCTAGCCAAGTTTCTGATAAAAAAAGGGTGTGTAAATTATGCTCAGTGATGAAGTCATTGATAAGAAAAGACTTCCCGGATAGAGATCTAATGTTTAATAAAGCTAACTTAAGTATTGTGATGACGGGCAGCTGACCCTTCCGACAGGTTATCAATTTGAGATTTTGTTTAATATGAGCGCGTGTGGTTAACGGTTTATGTTTCCTGCTGCTGATAATCACTGATATAGCCTCAGGGGTGCCGGGTGAATTCTGGGAGACGGTAGGGGTGGATTTATTGCCCGGTTCCCTCAAATATCAGATATCTGTAATAATCAGTGGGGGGAAGCTCCCAGGCTTATGGACACTAGTCCCAGGCGTTTGGTGTAGTCTAAGTTTAGGTGTTAATTGTGTCCCAAGTTTGATTTGCTCATTCAGTCTGTCTGTAAAGTTTCTAAATGGAGACTCATTTGATGTGGCTGAGTCACAGGAAGATGAAGACTTAATCTCTGATGGTTGTTTATCTGTTCGGTCCTGTGGTGTCATCATGACTTGCTGTTTTTGTTCTCTGATATCCATGGGCGCCTCAAGGTCAGCTTTTGGGAGCAAGTGTTTTGCTTTCTGATGTTGATAAGAAAAAATGTTTGCTGCCAACAGCCTTACTCCGGACCTGTTCAAATAGCGCATTCCTGCTTTAAAGAGATGATTAGCACTTCCAAATACTTTGAAATTATTAATAAATGTGAAGGACTTCTCAGCTGATTGTTTCTTCAACCATTTATGGAGCATGCAGAGTCTGCTAAATCTTTCATCATTCCCTTCAGGGACTGGTCCGCTGATGAGGATGTTTACGTTAAGTCCATCAAGTCTCTGTAGGAGATCAGAAAAGTCTCTCTTCAGAATCTCTGATTGTCTCATCGCGATATCTGCTGATCCTGCGTGAATGACAAGCTTTTCCAAAGCTGGATGTTGGTCCAAGATTTTAGGGATTTTTTCTGATATTTCTCTCACTGTATTTTTGTAGCAGCTATAAACTCTGGTATTCTTGCTACAAAAAGCGTCAATTCCATTAATTGATCCGTCTTGTATGATAACAGTCTTTGCCGGGGGCGCTCTTACTTTATGTGTCCGTTTGATGCGGCTGGGTTTCTCCTGGTGGTTTTGACTGGTCCTGGGGGCTGCGTCATCTTTCGGGGAACTCAAGGCTGCGAATCTGTTTTTCAGCGGGATTCCAGGTGGAGAAATATCTCTTGTTTTTGGCTGAAACCTCTTTTGTTTACTTTTAGCAGAAGCGGCAGTTCTGGGTTCAGAGGTTTCTCTGTGTCGGAGTTTCTTTTGTTTTTTCTTCCTCGGAGAACAGGCTGGGGTTGATTTCATGCGTTTTAAAGCTGGCCAGTTTTCATTGTAGTGCAGAGTTCTGCCGCTCAGACGCCTGTAGGGAGTCTCTGTGACACGGTTAGACCGATGTAACACCGGGCTGATAGGCTGTTCCCTGTTTGTATTCAACGGTAAAGTTGTTTTATTTTGTCCATAATCAGCGTGGAGATCAAAATTAATAGTAGGTTCCTGTAGGCAGGGATCCGATGAGTCCAGGAACCAGAACCATTTATAGCTCTGAGGCAGGAGGATAAATGATCTATGGGTTCTCAGAACCAGACAAGAACCTGACCTTGGTACCACTGATGGTTCTGAGATAATAAAGACTCTCAATTCATGGATCATAACTGGCTCTGTTTATATGTCTTTATATATCTGATCTTGGATTGGTTGTACTGAAACTTAATTTCCCCACGGGGATTATTAAAGTATCTCTTATCTTATCTTATCTTATCTTATATAGTTACACCTAAAATTATTCAAACGCTGCTAGAAATTAGGTTTATTAATAAAATATCCAAACCAACATCTGGTTAGAATAAACAGATTAATAAATGGGTTTAAAACAAGTATTAGGGTTAAGGGGTTAGGGTAATAACTAAGGGTAATAATAACCTCTGGGTTAGGGTTAGGGGGTTAGGGTAATAACTAAGGGTAATAATAACTTCTGCAGTCTCTGAATTATTCATCCCCTTCATGACAAACATCTTTAGTTCTTGTTAGACCAACCGGCTGCTGCTGTGATAATAAACCAGAGATCATCTCCTGAGGAACCTGAGCTCTTCTCATGGACCAGGTTCTCCAGATGTTTAACGCACTGCAGACACTCTTTATGAATCACCAGAGTTTATATCAGCCAGCTGGGACGGCCTCTCCAGTATCTCCCATTAAACCCAGTTTAGGAGGACTTTATGGTCTGCTGGGGATCAGAGAACCAGTCTGAAGGTTGTGATGGAAATGTTAGTAAATGCATCTATGGAATATGTCATGTAGAAGATCATCACAGTGTTTAAACAGACGGCAGTGAGGAGCATATTGGATTAGGTTGACCTCTGACCTCGTTCCCTTTAGCGTTACAGTGTGAGGTGTTTTGATAACTTTGGGGGATTAAAGATCAGACGGGATGAGAGAAATAAAACAGAATCAGTTTATAGGCAGAAGGTCTGGATGAATGAGAAGGTGTAGAAGAGTTCAGGATTGGTCCAGCTGTATGATCCTGGCCTGATCCTTTAATAAAATACAAGAAAACCCATATTGGGACTGAAGCCTCATTATTATTTAAAACAAGAAGATACGTTCTTCCACATCAGGGTCCAGAGAAGAATCCTCTCCATGGGGATGAATAGTTCTAGAGCTGCCTGATGTATTCAGTCTCATCTCTTCACCATCAGTGTGTCTAATATCACAACCATAAATAACCGTAGTGTTTGGTAGGATGTTATGTTTCCAGTGTCAGACTGTCAGACTCAGCATCCTGGTGACATCACGGGTCAGCTGGACCTCCTCTAGCTCCTCCTACCTGATGCTGATCCTCAGGGTCTCAGATAGTAGAACTGGTGGAGACGTTGTTTATGTAGAATAAAGAAAAGATTCGGGAAAATTTGGGTTTATCTTGATCCTATACAAAAATGAAAGTTTCAGCTGTAGTATGGCGGTTTGATCTTTTCTGGCCCTGGTTAATCATTCTGTGCTGACATTAGTTTAACTATTTATAAACTTCTTGTGTTGCTCATTTATTCAAAAATAATTAAATTATTTAGATTTTCTAAATAAATCTAATGAGAGGGATAAACAATAATTAGAGGAAATCTGAGGAGTCTGGATGTGATTCAATACTTTATTCCAAATTTAGATTAAGTGAGTGTCAGGATGATGTTCAGGAGCCTGTAGACCTTTAAAATCTAGATATGAAAACCTTCACCTTCACAGGTTCTGATCCTGTTCCTCTGTACTCTTTTTTTTGATAAAGGCATTAATACCCAGTCTATGATCTGGTTCCCAGTCTACATAGATCTGGTTCCCAGTCTACATAGATCTGGTTCCCAGTTTACATAGAGATGACTGCTTCCGGTGTGAGTGGACGCTGGCATGACTGTTGCCGCTGCTCACCGGACTGTGAAATTGAGAAAATTCCCTCGTTAGACCCCTATGGACAACTGCTGATTGTGTTGCTGGACCAGCAACCTTCAGCAACATTACAATCTCCGCTCCGCAGCTCTGCCAGCCTGTGACGCGTTCACCTGGCACAGACTCACCTGTCGCAGTTTTCAGTCCTAGAGCCTTGCCACGTCAGCCATGCTCCCGGGAAAGCTCTACCTCTGGTCAGCTCTGACTTGGATTTTCCTCTGGCTCCTCTACCGCCCCGTGACTGGGCTTATCCAGTACACCGCCTTAGAGCTTCTCCGTCTCCGCTGTCGGCCTGCAGCATCGCCGCCATTCCTGCACGTCAGCGCGGACTATCCGCTCCCACTCCCCCTACGTCGGCGGTATATCCGCCGCGGCAGCCGCCGACAATACCAGGAGGAAACGTCGAGATCCATCCGCCTCTTCACATCCACCACTCGCCGCCCGCCCCGCCGTACCTACCACTCTGTGGACCTTCGAGTGCTTTCCAGCATCCCTAGGTCGGTGGACGCGGCCGGCGCCTCCGCACGCCAAAACTCTGCTACTCTTAACTTCGGACTAATCAATATCCGCTCTCTCTCAAACAAGGGTCAGCTGATCCGCGATTAAATTTTGGACCGTAAGTTTGACTTTCTCTGTGTAACAGAAACCTGGCAACATCCAAATGACTTCTCGTCACTAAATGACTCCGCCCCTCCCGGCTTTGTTTACATCTGTCAACCCCGTTGCTCTGGTCGAGGAGGGGGTGTGGCGGTGATCTATCGCGAGAAGTGGAAACCCCTCCCGGTCTCGCTTCCCTCACTCAGCTCCATCGAGTGCACTGCCTTTACACTACCTGGACCCACCCCAACTGTCATAGCGGTGATTTACCGACCCCCAACACTGAACACTGACTTTCTGGATCAATTTGGATCCCTGGTGACTTACCTGTCATCCCTCTCACCCAATGTTGTCGTCATGGGCGATTTTAACATACATCTTCCCCTCACCAGAGACTTCTGTTCATGCCTCGACAGTCTCGGGTTCAATCAGTTTATTCAGTTTCCCACCCACACCAAAGGACACACCTTGGACTTGGTCTGCTGCTCTGGGTTAACCCCCACTAACTGTTCCGAAGATGAACTCTATATGACCGATAATTTTCTCGTGTCCTTCAACATCATCCCCCTCTCTTTATTTGAGATTAAACCCACTCGTTTAATTTCTTTCCGTAATATTAAAAATATAAACGTGGACATGCTTTCCTCCCATTTAGAGCATATTCCTTTACCGGATCTGTCCGACCCCGATCAACTGGTTTCTTTTTATAATCGCAACCTTTTAGAAGCTCGTAACTTTTTTGCACCTGTCAAAACCCGGTCTGTATCTTTTACAAATTCTTCTCCCTGGTTCACTCCTGAACTCCATAGGATGAAAACCAAATGCCGTCAGTTAGAGCTTTGCAAAAGAATTGGCTCTCCCACTTATGAAGAAATGTACAAGATGCATGTTTTACAATACAAGATTTGGTTTCTCTAACTAAACAGAATTATTTCACAGAACTCATCAATGTGAACAAGGGAAATTCCAAAACTAATATTTTCCAACCCCGTCACAGGCTCCCACCTCATTTCTATTCTAACGACACCTGCAATTCTCTTCTGTCTTTCTTTAACCAGAAGATTTTAGATATTCATCAGGATCTCCATTCCTACTGACTCTTTTTCTGTTTATCATACATTTTCCTCCTTTCAGCTTCCTGACCCCAGTGAAATGTCCCTCCTCATCCAAAATTCCAAACCAGCCACTTGTCAACTTGATCCCCTACCATCTTCTCTGGTTAAATCCTGCCTCCCCTCTCTTCTTCCACTCATTTCTGCCGTCATTCACTCTTCATTATCATCCGGTACTGTACCTACACTTTTCAAAACTGCTACTGTTAAACCAATCCTAAAAAATCCCGGTTCAGATCCTAACACCTATCATAACCTCCGCCCTATTTCTAACCTCCCCTTCATCTCCAAAATACTTGAAAAAATAGTCGCCTCCCAACTTCATCATCATCTCAGTCAAAACAATCTCTTCGAGCCTTTTCAATCTGGTTTCCGCCCCCTTCACAGCACTGAAACGGCTCTGTTAAAAATCACAAATGACCTCCTCCTGGCAGCTGATTCTGGACTAGTCACCATTCTCATTCTCGGCCTTTGACACTATTTCTCACTCCATCCTTCTGCACAGACTCTCCTCCCTTGGCGTCACCTCTACCCCCCTCCGCTGGTTTCACTCTTACTTCTCTGTCTGCACTTAGTTCATTCAACTTAAAACTTTTACGTCTCAGCCTTCATTCATTTCATCAGGTGTTCCACAAGGCTCTGTTCTCGGTCCCCTCCTCTTCATCACCTACCCTCTCCTGCTTGGCGATATTTTCCATAAGTTTAACATTGATTTTCATTGTTTCGCGGATGACACCCAGCTCTATCTTTCCAGCAAACCAAACTCTTCTCTTCCACCCCTGTCTCTTTCTTCCTGTCTCTCTGAAATAAAAAATCTTGGTTCACTCAGAACTTTCGCAAACTTAACAGTGACAAAACTGAAATACTACTTATAGGCTCCAAATCCACCCTTTCCAAAACTTAAAATTTCACCCTCTCCATTGATTCCTCTTCTGTCTCTCCTTCCCCTCAGGTAAAGAGCCTGGGTGTCATCCTCGATAGTTCATTATCCTTTCAATCTCATATCAATAGCATTACTCGGTCTGCCTACTTTCACCTATGTAACATTAATGGCCTTCGACCCTCCCTCACTGTCCACTCCACTTCCATCCTGGTTCACAGTCTGGTCACTTCACGTCTTGATTATTGTAATGCACTTCTCTCTGGTCTCCCCAATAAAACTGTCAAAAAACTTCAACTAGTCCAGCACTCCGCTGCCAGGATCATCACCAGGACTCCATCCTTCCACCACATCACTCCCGTTCTCCAACAGTTACACTGGCTCCCTGTATCCTTCAGGATCACCTTCAAACCACTCCTTTACACTTTTAAAGCCCTTCATAACCTGGCTCCCTCTTACCTTACTGATTTACTTCACGTCCATACTCCTTCTCGCTCTCTCCGGCCCTCTTCCTGCCTCTGGCTTTCCGTCCCTCCGGCCCGCCTGGTCACCATGGGGAGCCGAGCCTTCAGCCGCTCGGCTCCCGGCTTTGGAATACTCTACCACCTGACCTCCGTAACGTCCACTCTCTTTCACTTTTTAAAACCAGACTCAAAACCTTTCTGTTCATTTCACCTTTCCCTAACCACAATACCCTGTCATCCGTCTGTTGATTTTATTGTTTTATTGTTATATTTTGGTGTTTTGTTGTGCTTTTATATGTAATTTTAATGTACAGTGTCCTTGAGTTTCTTGAAAGGTGCTTTTAAATAAAATGCATTATTATTATTATTATTATTATTATAGATCTGGTTCCCAGTCTACATAGATCAGATTCCCAGTCTACATAGTTCTGGTTCCCAGTGTACATAGATTTGGTTCCCAGTCTACATAGATCTGGTTCCCAGTCTAAAGAGATCTGTTTCCAGTCTACATAGATCTGCTTCCCAGTCTACATAGATCTGCTTCCCAGTCTACATAGATCTGCTTCCCAGTCTACATAGACCAGATTCCCAGTCTACATAGAGCTGGTTTCCAGTCTACATAGAGCTGGTTTCCAGTCTACATAGATCTGTTTTCCAGTCTTTATAGACCAGATTCCCAGTCTGACCACCAGGTGGCGATCACTTGTCTCTTTCTCCTGCAGGAATCAGAGGAGCTCCTTGCAGCTTGTGGATTCTGCAGGTCTGATCTCAGAACAGATTCCTCTGAATCCGTCTGATTATTGTCCGTACAGCGCTACAGGAAATTACACGGTAGGCGCCACACTAAGTGTTGGTCACCATGGTAACCACATTCCCAGTCACCTTTACCCGTCTGTCTGCAGGGGGGCGTGGTCTACGCCAACTACGGCCGACCAGAGGACTTTAACTGGCTGAAGAGCGTGGGCGTGTCTGCGGCCGGCTGTGTGGTGGTGATGCGGGTTGGGGGCGGAGTCAGTTTTGCTGAGAAGGTGTGGTTGGCTGAGAGGAACGGAGCGGGCGGAGTTCTGATCTACCCTGACCCTGCTGACCTGCCCCAGGACCCCCGCCGCCTGGGACTTAACTCTCACACCGCCGTGTCAGAACATGTGAGAAAAACACCTACATCACCCTGAGACACACCTGAGCTCCTGACCAATCAGCATCTCTCCCTGCAGGTCCACCTGGGGTCAGGTGACCCTTTCACCCCAGGTTTCCCCTCCTTCAATCACTCAAAGTTCCCACCCATCCCATCCTCTGGCCTACCACTGATCCCAGCCCTGCCAATCACTGCTACTGTAGCCGCCAAGCTGCTGAGGTAAGCTCTGCCCCCTCAGCTTACCTGCTCAGGTGTGATTGTTACCTGACTGGCCTTCTCTGTGTCTCAGCCAGCTGTCAGGTCCAGCCTGTCCTCCATCTTGGAGAGGGCGGCTGCCGTATGTCCGCTGTGTTCTGGGTCCAGAGTTCAGTTCTGGACGCAGAGTCCAGATGTCGGTTCAGAACCTGATGACTCCAGTTCTGCTCAACAACATCTTCTCCTCACTGGAGGGCCGCGTGGAGCCAGGTAAGCTCTGACCTCACCACAGGCAGGTGAAGCAGGTAATAACCAGTCATGTCTGCCTCAGACCAGTACATCATCCTGGGAGCTCAGCGGGACTCTTTGGGTCCAGGAGCCGTGAAGTCTGGAGTTGGAACAGCGATCCTGTTGGAGCTGGCCAGAACCTTCTCCTCCATGGTGAAGAACGGTAGGACTTACCTGGACACAGGTGTACCTCCTGAAGGAGTGGTTCCAGTCTGAACCACCTGATGGATGTTTCAGGTTTCAGTCCCAGGCGCAGCTTGCTCTTCGTCAGCTGGGATGCTGGAGACTTCGGGAACGTCGGAGCGACTGAATGGCTCGAGGTTCTTCCCACAAACACCTTCTACCTTCTGGTGACCCTAACCTCTGACTGACCTTGACCTCTGATCATCAGGGTTACCTGTCCATGCTGCACCTGAAGGCGGTGGCCTACTTCAGTCTGGATCAGGCCATCATGGGTAACTCTGACCTCTGAGCCAATCAGAAAGCTTGTTTTCTCTCTCAGCCAATCAGATGTAACAGCATTTGTTATTCTACAGGTGACGATAACCTTTCAGCCTTCACCAGTCCTCTACTGGTGGACCTGCTGGACGCTGCCATCAAACAGGTGAACAGGCTGGGGTTGGAGGAGGTGGAAGACATCAGTAGACAAAGAGATATGGAGTTCCACAGGGATCTGTACCTGGATCCTTTATTTCTCTGTTAGCTTGATTCAGGACCAGAATCACCCTGAGATGAAGGTCCAGGTCCAACCTTAAGGTGTCACCTGTTTAAGTTGGGCTGTGATCTCCTGCTGCAGGTGGAACATCCCAAACATGCAGGTCAGACCATCTACAGCCAGGCTGAGAGAGACGGAGGCAGCTGGAGGATGTGAGGAAACAAATCCACCAATGGTCATCTAGAGAGGATGGAGGTTAATGACTGATGCTGTATCTCCTCAGAATGAAGCCTCTGTACCTGAACAGTGGAGCCTTCAGCTTCACTGCATTCGCTGGAGTTCCAGCCATGGAGCTCAGGTTCTCTGAGGTAACGTCCTTCAACTAATGGGTCAAACCTGGACAGTTTTGGTTTGGCTATCGGGCCACTGTTATAAAATATATAGAGCTATAATTAAAAGAATGTGCATATATCACATCATGCTAGATGTTTTATCAGTTAGTTGTTTCCTCTGTGGATCCAGGAGCGAGCGTATCCTTTCCTCAACACGCCACTGGACAGCGTCCCTCGGCTTCAGGAGGTCCTGGGGGGTCGGCTGGGGGTCACTGGGCGGAGCCTGGGAGAACTGGTCGGGGAAATGGTGCTGCGATTGGTCCATGACCACATCCTGCCTCTACGCATCACTTCCTATGCTCAGACAGTGCTGCAGTTCAGCGCTCACCTCAACAAGCACTCAGCCGAGCTGCAGGTGCGTCCTGATGTCCTTCAGATGTACAGGGTGTGATGTCACAGTGAATCAGTGTCCTCTGTCTGTCCTCTGTGTGTCTTCAGTCCAGAGGTGTCTCTCCTCAGTGGCTCTTCAGCGCCCGAGGAGATTATAGCCGGGCTGCAGAGACTATGCAGAGAGCTATCGACTACAGCGATCTGCACGATCCGACCACGGCACGCCTCTACAACACCTGCATCATGAAGGTCTGAGTACGGCTCTGTTTGACAGTTCTAGTACAAAGGTACAACAAGTCTAAAGTCATTACGGTCATTACCCAAACAGTACTACTGAGTAAGAACCTGGTCACCCTAGGAAGAGGAGAGGTCTCTTCTAAGACTTTAAGTCACATGACTGGATGGATGGATGGATGGATGGATGGATTAATTAATGGATGGATGGATGGATGGATGGATGGATGGATGGATGGATGGATGGATGGATGGATGGATGGATTAATTAATCGATGGATGGATGAATGGACGGATGGATGGATTAATTAAGCGATGGATGGATGGATGGATGGATGGATGGATGGATGGATGGATGGATGGATGGATGGATGGATTAATTAATCGATGGACAGATGAATGGACGGATGAATGGACGGATGGATGGATGGATTAATTAATCGATGGATGGATGAATGGATGGATTAATTAATGGATGGATGGATGGATGGATGGATTAATTAATCGATGGATGGATGAATGGATGGATTAATTAATGGATGGATGGATGGATGGATGGACGGATGGATGGATTAATTAATGGATGGATGGATGGACGGATGGATGGATTGAGAACCACTAACAGGCCTTTGTCCTCATCTGTGCTCCAGGTGGAGTACTACTTCTTGTCTCAGTATGTGTCAGCGATGGAGACTCCTTTCCGTCATGTGATCCATGGGCGTGGTAACCACACTCTGAGCGCGCTCACAGAGCACCTGACCCTGCTGACCTCTGACCCCGGACGCTTTGATGAGAGCCGTTTCAGACGTCAGCTGGCTCTTTTCACCTGGACACTGCAGGGAGCCGCCAACGCTCTGAACGGAGACGTGTGGAGCATTCGCCACACACACACCTACACACACTGATGGACAACACACACACACCTACACACACTGATGGACAACACACACACACCTACACACACTGATGGACAACACACACACACCTACACACACTGATAAACAACACACACACTGATGGACAACACACACACACCTACACACACTGATGGACAACACACACACACCTACACACACTGATAAAAAACACACACACACACACCTACACACACTGATAAACAACACACACACACACACCTACACACACTGATAAACAACACACACACACCTACACAACTGATGGACACACCTACACACACTGATGGACAACACACACACACCTACACACACTGATGGACAACACACACACACCTACACACACTGATGGACAACACACACACACCTACACACACTGATAAACAACACACACACACCTACACACACTGATGGACAACACACACACACCTACACACACTGATGGACAACACACACACTGATGGACAACACACACACACCTACACACAGTGATAAACAACACACACACACCTACACACACTGATAAACAACACACACACACCTACACACACTGATGGACAACACACACACACCTACACACACTGATAAACAACACACACACTGATGGACAACACACACACACCTACACACACTGATAAACAACACACACACACCTACACACACTGATATACAACACACACACACACACCTACACACACTGATATACAACACACACACACACACCTACACACACTGATATACAACACACACACACACACCTACACACACTGATATACAACACACACACACACACCTACACACACTGATATACAACACACACACACACACCTACACACACTGATAAACAACACACACACACCTACACACACTGATAAACAACACACACACACACACACACACACTGATAAACAACACACACACACCTACACACATTGATGGACAACACACACACACCTACACACACTGATGGACAAAACAAATGGACCACAGGGGGCGACAAACAAATACGCAATCTGACTGAGTCATGTGACCTGTTCTCTGAGTCATGTGACCTGTTCTCTGATGTTTGATACATCACTAGTTGTATTATGTTCTGCATATATATAAACAATAAATGTTTGTATTATTTTGTGATTTGACATCTCATAAAACTCATCACTGATGAGCTCAATCATTTCATCTCTACTGTAGATCCCTGATGGAGTTTTACTGCATAGTAAAACAGTTCAGTCAAGCATGAGAGCCAGTCCCATCATTCCTAAAGGAAATCCTGATCAGAACCATAGAAGAAGATCTTCTAAATACAACAGGAAAACATGGAGAAACTGACATCACACATGTGTAATTACTCTCTGTGCCAGCAGAGGGAGACAAACTCCTAACGACTCTGGTTTAGTGTTTGTTAAAATGATTCAGATGGTTCTGATGGGTTAACCAGGACTGAGTCAGAGCCAGCATCCAGTTTTTATTAAGAATTTATTTCAATATTTAAATTTTATTAATAACTAATTTCTTCGTTTTTACATCAAGTCATTAAACCAGCAGCCTCCTCTGGTCCAGGTGTGTTCTGGTAGATAAGCAGAACGTTTCTCTCAGTGATCTCCAACATAAAGATGATCATCAGTCTGGCCCGGTCCACCAGCAGAACCAGTGAAGGAGTTCTGTGTTCAGGATCCAGCTGGACCGGACCTTACTGGGTCCAGAATGGTCCACATATCCTCTGCTCAGCCTCATGACCTCAGGTAGAAGTTCATCATGGATGCTGCTGTTCAGAGAAGATCCAGTATCCAAGGTTTGATCTGGAACGTTAACTGGGAACTCTGGGTAACGTAGTCCTGTAGAAAGCTAATGTAGGCCAGGCCACAGAGGTTTGTGGATGCTGCAGTTTAGAAAGACTTGGATATGGAACATTATAGCTGAAATCCCTCAGAGTCCTTCAGCCCAAACAGAGGAGGATTATGGGTGTATGAGTCCAAACAGAGCCTGTGGTAGAAGCTGTAGTCCATGCAGGAAAGGATTGTGGGGATTGTAGTCCAACAATAAAACAGGACCATGGTGTAAGAGTCCGAACAAAGACTGTGGTTAGTGGTGAGGTCCAAACAGAAAAGGACAGAGGATGTTGTAGTCCTACATAGGGAGGATTGTAGGTGTTGTAGTCCAAAGAGAGGTGAAGTGCTGGCCTTAGGAACTGGAGCCATGTTCCTCTCCAGACCATCACCACCACCAACAACCACGTTTCAGTCCAGATATAAAAAAAAGGGGCAGAGTTTAAATCAATCATGGATTTTTGGCTCGAACACAAAGAAAATATTAAATTTGCAGCATCAAATTGTAACTATGGAAACACAACCATCAAACTAGGAAGATTATTCTTTGCACTTTTACAAAGTAAACTCACACATTTCTTTAAATCAAAAATTGAATTTTAAAAAATTATTTTCTTTTTGCTGAAATTATCAAATCAAATTCAACAAAATAATTTTTCTCAATAAACAAAAACATTTTAAATCTGTGTTTGGAGTGAAAACTTGAGCATTTATGGGCAGCCCCTGAAGAGGCCCTGAGCAGTGGCTTAGTTCACTTCTGCTTGGCCCAGCTTATAGAGGAGGGTTGTAGGAGTTGTAGTCCTAAATGGGGCTGACTGTCGGAGTTGTAGTCCCAAGTGAGAATGACTGGGCGTTGTAGTCCTACATGGGGTTGACTGTGGGAGTTGTAGTCCTACATGGGGTTGACTGTGGGAGTTGTAGTCCTACATGGGGTTGACTGTGGGAGTTGTAGTCCTAGGTGAGGCTGGCTGTGTTAATTGTAGTCCTATGTGAGGATAGCTGTGGGAGATGTAGTCCTGTTTGGGGTTGACTGTGGGAGTTGTAGTCCTAACTGAGGATAGCTGTGGGAGTTGTAGTCCTAAGTGAGACTACTTTGGGAGTTGTAGTCCTAAATAGGGTTGACTGTGGGAGTTGTAGTCCTAAATGATGATAGCTTTGGGAGTTGTAGTCCTAAATAGGGTTGACTCGGGGAGTTGTAGTCCTAAGTGAGGAAAGCTTTGGGAGTTGTAGTCCTAAATAGGGTTGACTGTGGGAGTTGTAGTCCTAAGTGAGGAAAGCTGTGGGAGATGTGGTCCTGTTTGGGGTTGACTGTGGGAGTTGTAGTCCTAAATAGGGTTGACTGTGGGAGTTGTAGTCCTAAGTGAGGAAAGCTGTGGGAGATGTAGTCCTGTTTGGGGTTGACTGTGGGAGTTGTAGTCCTAAATAGGGTTGACTGTGGGAGTTGTAGTCCTAAGTGAGGAAAGCTGTGGGAGATGTGGTCCTGTTTGGGGTTGACTGTGGGAGTTGTAGTCCTAAATAGGGTTGACTGTGGGAGTTGTAGTCCTAAGTGAGGAAAGCTGTGGGAGATGTGGTCCTGTTTGGGGTTGACTGTGGGAGTTGTAGTCCTAAATAGGGTTGAATGTGGGAGTTGTAGTCCTAAGTGAGGAAAGCTGTGGGAGATGTGGTCCTGTTTGGGGTTGACTGTGGAAGTTGTAGTCCTAAATAGGGTTGACAGTGGGAGTTGTAGTTCAAAGTGAGGCTACTTTGGGAGTTGTAGTCCAGTGTTTGTCTAATAGCCCTGAATAGACTGTGTGTTTTGAGCCCCATGGTTTTATTTACAGTCACACACGTCTTTATGTACATTACACACACAGTCACACTCACACACCTTTTTCACATCACATAAATTATTAATAAATAATCAATAAATAAATATGTTGCTATAAATACTTGGATATGAGCTGAACTCTACAGTCTTGCTCATTATTTAAGGATCATACATGATTATCCAGTCACGTGTCTTACTCTCTGGACAGACAGACAGGTATGTGATTGCCATGGTTACACCAGTCATGCAATCACTGAGCTCTCATCGTCTTCTCGTAGAAACAAAGGTGTAAAATCCATCCATGTCAGGTGGCTCCGCCCACAGCAGCAAGAGGAGGAGGCAGAGGTGTTGGTCACAGAGGTTACCATGGAGACAGCATTGGGAATCCAGCCAATCAGAGTCTGTCCCGGGCAGGAACCCAGATGTAGGGTCCGCTCTGCTCCTCGATGACCAGCTTGACCTGGTGGTAAACCTCGTCGAAGCTGTCGCCCTGAGCGATGGCTGGAAACAGGCAGAGATGGTGGTCAGCATCAGACTCACTCTGATTGGTGGGTTCAGAACCACAGGTGTAGTTTTTACCTGTGAAACACTCCAGGAAGTCCTGCTCCAGTTTGATGGCTCGATCCAGAGCTTTCCTCGCCTGATCCTCCGACAGACGCTTGTTCAGGTCCCTGCAGACATGTTAGGAACTCGTTTCAGTCATGATAATCCAGGAGGTCTCCAGTCTGATCTACGGACACCTCGGTCAATCAGGGTTCAAATCTGAGGAGGACTTACAGGATGTTCTCCAGGGATCTGGGTCGGATGAAGATGGCGATTGGGTGGAGGTGAGCAGCCTGCAGCCTCCTCACTGCGTTGGCTGAAACATCCAGGATGCAGTGTTTACCCTGGAGAACAGCAGGGGGCTGCAGTTAGCAAAAGCAAAGGAAGTAAAGGTTCCTGGCCCTACAGGTTTCAGGTGATCATAAGATATTCTGGTAAACATCCGGTATATGTATATAAGGTATGTGTAAGAACCCATGGAACAGTACCACCTGTAAAGTCCTTCACTACAGAGTTGCTGCAGGGCTGAGTGCTGGAATCTCTCTAAATCTGTTATATTTATTATCACCATGTGGCTTCATGTATCAACTCCTTTCCTTTTAAACCTTTACTCATCTTCAACCGATGAACACCAGGTCTGGACTAACTAACACTCCTCCAGCCAATCAGCCGTCTCCGTCTCACCTGCTCAGCCACCTGTCTAACGCTCTGCACCGACGTCCCGTACAGGTGGTTGTTATACTGCCCGGCCTCAATGAAGCGGTGCGACTGGATGTCCCGCTCCATCTGTTCCCTTGACGACACAAAGTGGTAGTCCCGCCCATCCATCTCGTAGTCCCTGCGAGGACGAGTTGTGTCTGTGGGAGGAGACAGACAATGACATCAGAGACTTTCTGTTTGTTGACATGATGATGCCATCAGGGTGAGGACTTACGAGGGACACAGGAGCCGAACTTGTCTGGGTACTCGGACAGCAAGTCATCATTGACTCTGTCTTTGGTCGGTCCCAGGATGATGACTGGACGAGCGTAGTCCACTGAGGACAGAGGACAGAGGTTAGGAGATGGTCAACAGGTGTCCTTCAGACATCAACTGGGCCAACTGGGTCAGGTTCTACAGGTCTGCACAACGAAACCTTTCTAATAGGTGAGGAACATGATGATGGTTGTCTTTACATTTGATGGTCAGTAGAACTACAGTTCTGAGCCTAGAATCAGTGTGTAGAGAAGATAAAGGTTCTGACACTGACCTTCTATCTGAGTGACGAGTTCATAACTGTGGATGAAACCTTCTCTGCCTGGAAGAAGAAAACACAGAAAGCTGAAAACAACACTGACAGAGGGGAAGGCAGGTTAGTATGGACAGTCCTGGTTAAACAAGGCCACTGCCGGGTCCATCAGGTATAGAACCTTCTTCAGGAGCTTGTAGAACCCTACAAAACCAAAGAACTTTCTACAGCAGCAGAACTCTCAGCAGTGGACTTCTTGACTCTACCTCATGGATGTGTAGGGGTTCTGGGTGTCTCTTGTTTGTGCCTCAGTTCATTAAACTTTCATCTCAGCTTTTTAAAGATCTCACCACAACAACTCATCCAGCTGAGCTATAGACTTTGACTAGGCCGTTGTAGAACCTTAATTCTGTTCTTTGTCAGCTGTTTTATCATGATCAGCTGCAGTGTTTGGATCATGGTTCTTTTGGTGACCCAGTTTGGGTGAAGCTTCAGCTGTCGGACAGATGGACTCACACTGTACCATGGTCTACAGAGGAGGTCATGGTCCACTTAGTTACTGCAAGGTGTCAAGGTTTTTTGACTCTAGAACACGCCCACACCATCATCCATCCACCACCGTGTTTGATATTTTGGTATGAGGTTTTGGTACTTATGTGTGTCTGGTTTCCTCCATCATGGTTTCCTCCATCAGGGTTTTGTCCATCAGGGTTCTGTCCATCATGGTTCTGTCCATCTTGGTCCAACATCTCCACTCTGGTGTCCTCTGTCCAGAGGACATTGTCCCAGAGGTCTTGTCCTTAATCCAGATGCAGCTCTGCTAACCATCTTGTTTCTCCTTCAACCCTTCCAAGCAGCCATACTGGTTCAGGGTCATGACCTTTAACCTGCTAACTGAGGCCTGTAGAGTCTGAGATGGAGCTCTGGGGTTTCTGGTATTTTCTCTGAGCTTTCTCTGACCTTACGTTGAATCTGCTGGACGTCCGCTCAGCTGTCTGAGATGTTCCCTTCAATGGGGGATGATGGACTTCAGATGGTCTGGAGATGACCTTTGACCCTTCCAAGGTTGATGGGTAATAAGCATGTATATTTCAGACATTAGACAGTGTCTTTTAAACTAGTGGGACTATACCTTTACTCTTCATACGGGACCATTCCTTCCTCTCCACTCTAAAACACAGAAACACAATCTAACCGTTAGCGGCCGTTTAAAACGTCTACAAGCACGGAAGGTAGAAACTCTATACTTACCTGTGTTTGGAGGGGATGTAGCCTAGCTCCTCTAGCTCCCCCTGCTGGTTGAGTCTTCTAGCCTGCCACCATTCATCATCAGCGCTGTCCATCACATGAAGAACCTCCCCAAAGTTAAAGTCCAGAGCCTGTGACAGGACGCCACAGTCCCACTGCTTATCGTAGTCAAACAGGGCTCTGAAACCAGCACAGGTGACCAACATCAGCCCCGCCCACATTTCAGGTGAGGTCAGGTGTTGAGGCTCAGAGAGGTTACCTGACGTAGAAGGTACGGTTGGCCCTCAGACTGCCTGATGAGCTGTTCATCATCTGCTCCCTCAGGTCGTGGATCTTTGCTTCAAAGCGACTGTACTCTGCACAGCAAACAAGAGGTTGACCATGTTTAGCCAGTAAACACGCTAATTGCGTGCTAAAATAGGAATGCTAACAGCGTGTGCTAAAATAGACATAGTAACAGCATGTGCAGAAATAGACATGCTAACAGCGTGTGCTAAAATAGACATGCTAACAGCGTGTGCTAAAATAGACATGCTAACAGCGTGTGCTAAAATAGACATGGTAACAGCGTGTGCTAAAATAGACATGCTAACAAAGTGTGCTAAAATAGACATGCTAACAGCGTGTGCTAAAATAGACATGGTAACAGCGTGTGCTAAAATAGACATGCTAACAAAGTGTGCTAAAATAGACATGCTAAAATAGACATGCTAACAGCGTGCGCTAAAATAGACATGCTAACAGCAGGTGCTAAAATAGACATGCTAACAGCGTGTGCTAAAATAGACATGCTAACAGCGTGTGCTAAAATAGACATGGTAACAAAGTGTGTTAAAATAGACATGCTAAAAAAATAGACATGCTAACAGCGTGTGCTAAAATAGACATGGTAACAAAGTGTGCTAAAATAGACATGCTAAAATAGACATGCTAACAGCGTGTGCTAAAATAGACATGCTAACAGCGTGTGCTCAAAAAGACATGGTAACAGCGTGTGCTAAAATAGACATGCTAACAGCGTGTGCTAAAATAGACATGCTAACAGCGTGTGGTAAAATAGACATGGTAACAGCGTGTGCTAAAATAGACATGCTAACAGCGTGTGCTAAAATAGACATGCTAACAGGGTGTGCTAAAATAGACATGGTAACAGGGTGTGCTAAAATAGACATGCTAACAGCGTGTGCTAAAATAGACATGGTAACAGCGTGTGCTAAAATAGACATGCTAACAGCGTGTGCTAAAATAGACATGCTAACAGCGTTTGCTAAAATAGACATGGTAACAGCGTGTGCTAAAATAGACATGCTAACAGCGTGTGCTAAAATAGACATGCTAACAGCGTGTGCTACTGACATGTCCTCACCCTCAGGTCTGTACTGAGCTACGATGGTCACAGTCTGCCCGGCGTTCTTCAGAGCTGCTGCTGCCTGCTCATGTGTGGCGTAGCGGAGGTCCACCCCATTCACCTGCACTCAGACACAGACAGGTGTCAGTACCACTGTGCTACCAGCAGGGGGCAGGCTGCACACCAGTTACTGTCTCTAATATAGACTGATCTCAGATTGAGAACAGTTGCTGCTGCTACCTGCAAGACAACAGATCTGGTCTGTTTACAAACTCCGAGTTGTAGTCTGCTATTGGTTAAACTAACATGGATCTAGTTCTGGTTCTGAGTCCATTCTTCAATCCAAACCGGCCACACCCTTTTAGACCAGTTTCCAACTCTTAAGGCAACAAAGTGGATTCAGATACCCCAATTATTATTCCAAGAAGCAACACCAGCAATGTTTTCCCTTTTAAACTGCTCCTAACGCTGAAAGAACGGTGTTGGAAGATCAACAGAAACCTTTTGGTGGTCAGAAACAAGAGCTTCTCGGTTCCTGTCTACAGGTATAGTTCTCAGTGACCAACCAGGAGTACAGCTGTCTGTTGACCATGTTTGGACTCAGAACCAATACAGTATTTGGTCTAATTGAAGTCAGAACCAATAAAAATGTAACTTCAACATGAATGTGTTGAAGAAGCAGAAGAACATACACATGTGATTTTCCGTACACCTGTAGGTTAGGTTGCTTTCACCCCTGATAGTTCGGTAGACTCGGTTCGATTGGGAACCAAAACTGCAACATATGGTTGCAACATTTTTATAAAATTTTTTTTTTTTTTTTAGCTAATGCAGTTTGCGTTCACATTACACTTTGTCAAACGAACCAAACCTTTTGAGCAACATGTTTACCTCCTCGCCTTTAGTGGCACTAACACCAAGAAGCACGGAAACAGAAATACTTCATGTTTTGCAAAATGTAAACTAACATGGAGAGGGACCCGTTTTTAACGGTTTTAGGATTGCTTTGTTGTCTTCAGCAAATGTGCTAGACAAATACATTTCAGCAATAAGGTCAGCTTGAACAGAGATTTAAGAAGGGTTGTTGCACTGTTACTTAGGTTTTATTTACCCAGAATGCCCTGTGCTGTAGTCCATTTCCTGCTTTTGTAGCATTCCTCGGCCCGCTTGGCATTCACATATGCAGTTGAACCGGACCAGATTTCACTTCAGCTGAGCTGAGACCTAGGTTTTTAGGCAGACCAGAGTTCGAGGACCTCTGGTCTGCATTGGATTTCCATTAAACATTCACACCTCCCCAAACAA
Organism: Valencia hispanica; assembly: GCA_963556495.2. NCBI lineage: Eukaryota > Metazoa > Chordata > Actinopteri > Cyprinodontiformes > Valenciidae > Valencia > Valencia hispanica. Next base: position 52,894,192 of record OY747714.1, on the reverse strand, counting down.
ACACGGACATTCTGGGCAAACGAACTAGAGTTCAATCAAAGGACTAAACAGGGTTGGTGTGAATGCACCCTTAGAAACCAGGAACCCTTCAGGAGGACCATCCAACCAAGGAAGACCTCAGTTAAAGGACTTGCTCCACTGATGTGATGGTGAAGTTCTGCAGTGGACAACAACCCAACAGCAGGAGCACCCCTCTGTTCTAAGGTCCGGTTGGTAGACTCACGCTGAGGATCTGGTCTCCTTTGCGGAGCTCCCCGCTCAGGTCTGCTGGACCTCCTGCCAGGATGAAGGAGATGAAGATCCCCTCTCCGTCCTCCCCGCCCACGATGTTGAAGCCCAGACCTGTGGACCCTCTCTGGATGCAGACTCTGCGGGGCTCCCTGGAGTAGTCGTCCTCTCCCATGAGGCCGCGGGGGATGGGGGAGTAGCGGCGCGGTGAGGGCGGCGGCAGGGCTTGTGGGTAATCACACATGTAGTCAGGCTCCATGTAGGCTGCAGGGAGGACAAACACAGAGACTCTGAGGACACTCTGCTGGACCTTCGATCCAGAACCCAGCCCAAAATCAGGAGTACGTACAGCTGGTCAGGTCAGGGGGGCTGTACCGGTCCACCTGGTGGATGTACTGGGAGGTGGGCGTGGCAACCTTCAGGTAAACCACCTCTCCTGTGTTCTTCAGGGCTGCCACGGCGTCTTCATGCAGGACGTCCTCCAGAGACATGTGGTTCACCTGTAAAGGTCACTGAGGTTTAGCTCATTGTGAAAGTAGAACCACTCTAGAACAGGACGGTCCAGTTCACATCCAGAACCAGACAGTAGAATACATTGTGAGTCCACTTACGGCCAAAATTTTGTCTCCAATCTGCAGCCGTCCGTCTCGATGCGCCGCTCCACCTTCGATGATCTTGGTGACGTAGATGCTGTTGTCTCCAGGAACGTGTTGGTTCCCCATGCCGCCCGCTATGCTGAAGCCCAGACCTGGACCAGAACAGAACCGGTCAAAGAGATACAACACCGATTCACCTGCTGGTTTTAGAACCAAAGGCAGTGAACCTGAAAGCTCAGTGAACCAGAACCCCAGAAGAAGATATATCTCTAACATCTGTAGAAGGTTCTGCAGGGTTCAGAAGAACTGGACAATCTGCCAAAGAACCGTTTCAGCAGCTCTAATTAGAAACTGGATCTCATTTAACCTGCTATGGTTCTGATGTCTACAGAAACATCAGGGAGCCTAAAACACAACCCAAGAGTCCAGAACCTTGTAGAAGAAGAAACAGAACCCAAGAGTCCATAACCTTGTAGAAGAAGGTTCTTCCAGAGACCTGAAGGTTCTGAGAACGTCCTACAGAAGTGGTTCCGGTTCCTAGAGAACAACCTGTGCAGCTGAGGCCATGTTAAGGTTCTAACAGCTGAGAATGTGGAGGCTGGTCCAGAACCATCATCTCACACATTGATTACCAGTTAGAGTCGATAGATTGGACCACTTTTAGTCCAGTAGATCCAAATGACGATTCTGTTGTGGTTCTGATCCCAGTTGAAAACATTGTATGGGTCATAAAATGACTAAATCCAGTGGTTCAGAACCAAAATATCGTCTCTAGTCACCTGAGAAACAATCAGGTCCAGTTCCTGTCTTGTTATAGTGGAAGAACTGGACTGGATCAGCAAAGGTTCTGTTCTGGATTCTGACCCAATCTGTGAGTAAAATTAAGCACATTTAAATGTTTTCCTGTCCCTGATAAATTATCTCTGAAATACGCAGACAGGACAAATACAACAGAACCGTCTGGTTGGCCCGGTTTGGAAATGGGAAGAACCAACAGAACAGTTCTGTAGGAAGCAGCGTTAAATTGAACGTTTGGAACCGGTTCCTGAGATGATGATCTGATGATCATAACGGACCAGAAGTCTGCCTTCTGTCCAGCAGGGGGCAGCAGAGCAGCCATCTTTCTTCTCACCTTTAGGTCCCTTCATCAGTTTGACCTGCGTGATGCGTTCAGTGGGTGGGCGTCGCCTCAGGACGTAGAGCCGTACAACAGGCCCCGCCTCCTTCAGGGCCTCCACAGCCAATGAGTGAGAGACTTCACGGACATCCACGTCGTTCACGAACACGATGCTGTCGTTGACCCTGGAGACAGAACCAGGGTCAGGTTCTGATCCAGGTGGAGCGTAGACCGAGGTGTGAGGGAGTGGGTCAGAACCAGCCCTACAAGGGGCTGAAGGTTGGTCCGGTTCTGGTCAGAACCAGGCCTACACCGGGTTGAAGGTTGGACCGGTTCTGGTCAGAACCAGGCCTACACCGGGCTGAATGTTGGTCTGGTTCTGGTCAGAACCAGGCCTGCACTGGGCTTAGTTTTGGGATGGTTCTGGTCAGAACTGGCTGACCTCAGAACCATCACACCTACTGTTGGACCTGGATCTAAACCCATTGGAGGCAACATGAATCCCAACAGAACCATGCCTACTTGGAGCTGAAGGTTGGTCCGGTTCGGGTCAGAACCAGCCCTACAATTGGCTGAAGGTTGGTCCAGGTCTAGTCAGAACCAGGCCTAAACTGGGCTTAATGTTGTGAAGGTTCTGGTCAGAACCAGGCCTACCTCGGGCTGAAGGTTGGTCCGGTTCTGGTCAGAACCAACCCTACAATTGGCTGAAGGTTGGTCTGGTTCTGGTTAGAACCAGGCCTAAATAGGGCTGAATGTTGGTCCGGTTCTGGTCAGAACCAACCTTAAAATTGGCTGAAGGTTGGTCTGGTTCTGGTTAGAACTAGGCCTAAATAGGGCGGAATGTTGGTCCGGTTCTGGTCAAAACCAGGCCTACACTGGGCTGAATGTTGGTCCAGTTCTGGTCAGAACCAGGCCTACACCGGGCTGAATGTTAAACACGTTCTGGTCAGAACCAAGCTGACAATAGGCTAAATGGTGGACCGGTTCTGGTTTAGAAGTAATCCTCCTCCGGGCTGAAGGTTGGTCCGGTTCTGGTCAGAACCAGGCCTACACTGGGCTGAATGTTGGGATGGTTCTGGTCAGAACCAGTCCTGCACTGGGCTTAATTTTGAGATGGTTCTGGTCAGAACTGGCTGACCTCAGAACCATCACACCTACTGTTGGACCTGGATGTAAAGCCATTGGAGGCAACATGAATCCCAACAGAACCAGGCCTTCTTTGGGCTGAATGTTGGTCCGGTTCTGGTCAGAACCAGCCCTACAATCGGCTGAAGGTTGGTCCAGGTCTAGTCAGAACCAGGCCTAAAATGGGCTGAATGTTGGGCCGGTTCTAGTCAGAACCAGGCCTAAATTGGGCGGAAGGTTGGTCCAGTTCTGGTCAGAACCAGGCCCAAGATTAATGGTCCAGTCAGCCCTAAGCGGGCCCAATAAGAGGTTCTGGGCTAGAATAATTTGCTCTCTGTGTCTGACGGTACTGGTTCTTTTCAAATTTATCAGAACTAAAAGATTCCTGGAGTAAACCAAACATATAATCTCCATCACAGTCCAACCCGGGTCAGAACCGCTGGTACCTGAGGCGCCCGTCCTGGGCAGCGGCTCCTCCAGGGATGATCTTGGTGATGAAGATGGACGGGTCGTCTCCGATGTGAGGATTATCGGTTCCTCCTGCGATGCTGAAACCCAGTCCAGAGTTCCCCTGGGAAACACAGAGGTACAACAGGTTCTGATACATCCCTTCATCTGGACCGGGCCAGGTTCTGAAGGTCAGGATGAGTGGTTGGGCCCAGTGTGTGTCTACATCTATATGGATGGTCTTAGTGAAGATCTGTGGACCTGATGTTCTGCCAGGGCCCGGTTAACATAGTGTACCAATGAGTTGATCTTCTACACTGATGACTGTTTGACGGCTGGAAGCCCTTTTCCCTAGATGGACTGAGCAGACCACATTTCCCAGGAATCCTAGCGGTGACACCCCACACTCCTATTGGTCCGTGGCCACCAATGGTGACATCAACGATGACATCATGGCCAAAGGCCTACAAGAGTGGTAGTAGCTGCCATTTTCAAACTGTTCTCAGCAGAAGTTCTCAACAGAAGCTCCTGCTACACAGAGGACATCTCACCGGTGAAGATTCTCTTTTGTTCTGACCCGCTGGACCGGGAAGAACTCATCTCGTTCATTGTTGGTTTAAAGTGTTTTTTTAAAGCACTGTACCTGTTGGCTCATCTGGCGTCGCCGCACGCATAAGTTGAGCTGTATTTGCTGTGTTTGAAACTGTTTTGCTGGATCCCTCTTTCTTTCTTTCTTTCTTTCTTTCTTTCTTTCTTTCTTTCTTTCTTTCTTTCTTTCTTTCTTTCTTTCTTTCTTTCTTTCCTTCCTTCCCTCGTTTTTCTCTCGCTTGCTCTCTGATCAGCTGGTCGGCAGAGTCGGGCTCGGTCCGACCTGCGTTAGCTGGTCTGTTAGCTGAAAGGTTTACTCCATTGTTTCTTGTCTGTTAGTTAAAGCTGAGGCCTTCCACATGGTCAATTCACTCTATGTGCTCTAGAGCTACATTTTATGGCCATTTGACTCCTTACACTCCATGTGCGGTTCTCCATCTTGGCACAGAACTATGTTTTATGGTCCTTTGTCTCCTAGGCTATCTGTGACTTGAGCCCCCTGGAGTGATGGCCACCTCCTTCCTGAATAAAGCCTGAGCTGTCTGTGTCTCCCTGATTAATTTAATCTTAATTGTGTTTAATTTTCACATATTATTGTTTTCTAATATCTGTAGCAGTTAGTTGCATCCTTTAGAATAGATGGGACTTATTGATAAAATGTTTTGGCTGTAAGGTTGATCTATTTTCTTAATAAATTCCCCTAAACTTAAATAGAAGTGGTCTGTGTTTAAATGATATATATGTGTAAGATTATTGTCTACGGCGTGTGAATTTACACCTTCAAGAAGAGACTGGATGTCTGGTCTTCCAATCAGAAGTATCTCTAGTTAGAGGTTGGTGCCCCGATTATCTTTAATAAACAAATTAAACTTGAACCTCATCAATAATTATATTAATATAAAATTATTGATCATAATTATTGATGGTTATGTAAACCAGACAAAAACTCACTCACTCTGTGTCACAACAACACGTTCTGTCAGAACCCGACCAGAACCATCCTTCCTGTCGGTCCAGATGCCATCAGTAAACCATGAGGATCATCATGATGATCATTCACACCAGTTCCTGCTGAGGTCCAAATCTCACAGAACCGACAAGTCAGAACCGCCAGACTCACGTTCAGAGTTCTGGTTGGAACTGAACCTGAGGTCCATCAGCGATGTTCTGAAGGACATCTGGTGAAGAACAGTGAGATGGTTCTGGTTCTGTTCACTACAGCTGGACTCAGTCAGAAGAACTAAAGGAGGAGATCGCCAACGTTCCCCGTGTTGCCATGGCAACCTCTCCAATGGGACCGGTACCATATTAGGGAACCCTGGAGGTCCAGTTCTGCGGTTTTGACCAGAATTATGACCAACCATTGGTTTGGGCCAATATCCATTTAGAACCTTCTCTGTGGCAAGGTGAGCATGAGTCCAGCTGTCTGTGGGTCAGAAGTTCTGTCCATGATGGACCATGGTACTCCTCAGGAGGTCCGCGATCTGGATCAGGAGGTTCTGTGGACCTCCTGAGGAGAGTGACCTCCTCAGATCATGGACTGCCTCAGGACATGGACCTCATCAGATCATGGACCTCATCAGATCGTGGACCTCATCAGGAGAAGGACCTCCTCAGGTCATGGACCTCCTCAGATCATGGACCTCATCAGGACATGGACCTCCTCAGATCTTGGACCTCCTCAGATCATGGACCTCCTGACGAGAGTAACCTCCTCAGGTTATGGACCTCGTCAGGACATGGACCTCATCAGGTCATGGACCTCCTCAGGACATGGACCTCCTCAGGACATGGACCTCATCAGGTCATGGACCTCCTAAGGACATGGACCTCATCAGGTGATGGACCTCATCAGGTCATGGACCTCATCAGATCATGGACCTCATCAGGTCATGGACCTCATCAGGTCATGGACCTCATCAGGTCATGGACCTCATCAGGTCATGGACCTCATCAGATCATGGACCTCGTAAGGACATGGACCTCATCAGGTCATGGACCTCATCAGGTCATGGACCTCATCAGGACATGGACCTCATCAGGTCATGGACCTCCTAAGGACATGGACCTCATCAGGTGATGGACCTCATCAGGTCATGGACCTCATCAGATCATGGACCTCATCAGGTCATGGACCTCATCAGGTCATGGACCTCATCAGATCATGGACCTCATCAGATCATGGACCTCGTAAGGACATGGACCTCGTAAGGACATGGACCTCATCAGGTCATGGACCTCCTCAGGACATGGACCTCCTCAGATCATGGACCTCATCAGGTCATGGACCTCATCAGGTCATGGACCTCATCAGGTCATGGACCTCCTAAGGACATGGACCTCATCAGGTGATGGACCTCATCAGGTCATGGACCTCATCAGATCATGGACCTCATCAGGTCATGGACCTCATCAGGTCATGGACCTCATCAGATCATGGACCTCATCAGATCATGGACCTCGTAAGGACATGGACCTCATCAGGTCATGGACCTCGTAAGGACATGGACCTCATCAGGTCATGGACCTCCTAAGGACATGGACCTCATCAGGACATGGACCTCATCAGGACATGGACCTCATCAGGACATGGACCTCATCAGGACATGGACCTCATCAGGTGATGGACCTCATCAGATCATGGACCTCATCAGGTCATGGACCTCATCAGGACATGGACCTCATCAGGTCATGGACCTCGTAAGGACATGGACCTCATCAGGTCATGGACCTCGTAAGGACATGGACCTCATCAGGACATGGACCTCGTAAGGACATGGACCTCATCAGGACATGGACCTCATCAGGTCATGGACCTCGTCAGGACATGGACCTCATCAGAACATGGACCTCCTCAGGTCATGGACCTCATCAGGTCATGGACCTCATCAGATCGTGGACCTTGTAAGGACATGGACCTCATCAGGTCATGGACCTTGTAAGGACATGGACCTCATCAGGACATGGACCTCCTAAGGACAAGGACCTCCTCAGGAGACCTTCTGTTGGTCCATCACATATAAAACCTCAGATGATGATGAAGCAGCGTCTCCATGATGATCAGTGACTCATTCTGTCCTCATCAAGCTGACAGCTGGGAGTCTGAGAACAGAACCGGCGCCGGTCCGATTCTCCCCCCGGTTCTGTTCAGGTCGGTTTGATCTCTAAAAGGAGCCGACAGCCAGATAAATATAGCCTGGGGGTTCTAAAAAGAGAACCAGCAGCTATTTATGGATCTGAGGAACATCTCAGATGTTCTCCCTGTGATGATGGACCTGCTCGCCTTCAGCGCCGCTACTGAGGTATAGATCTAGATGTTACAGAGTAGTTCTGGATGTTATAGCTCTAGGTGTCGTAGTTCTAGGTATCACAGCTCTAGCTGTTGTAGCTCTAGGTCTCACAGATCTACGCAGCTCCAGGCGCCTCCTCACCCTCTCCAGCGTGATTTCCTCGTACTCCAACTCGCCTTCTGATCCGTTCATCTGAAATGAAGCAAACAGAGAGAAAAACGGCTGAATCACATCCCATCATAGCTGCTGCTCGTTGTCATGGCTACTCCATGGTAACAGCTGTTGCTGCCTCAGGGGGCTGGTTTCCTAGGCGACTGTGGCTGTAGCCAGGGTAACCAGCTCTCCAGAACAACTGTTACATCACTTCTTGTCCGGGTCGGATTCTGGAGTCCAGAAGCATCATCTGATGAAGGTCTGAGCTCCACCTCCACCTTCATCTGACCAGAAGAACTACGCCCACCAACAGGGACCAACAGGGACAGATGGAGCCACCTGGAGGTCAACCAGCAGGTGGCGCCACTGACCAGCTGGACCCTGGTCCGATTCATCTCCAGGAGAACAGAGTGGAGCTTCAAGAAGAAGAAAAGGTCTGAAGAACATCCCTGCAGAGAAGGACCAGCTTCGTCCCTCAGGCAGGAAGCTGCTGCTTTGGGTCAGAAAGAGTTTCAGAACCAGAACTTCTGAACAAGATAAAACAGAACAATGACCCAAGCAGGGTCAGAATGATACATGATGGAGCTTCACGCTCTAGAAGATCCTGGTCTTTGGGTCAGTAGAAAGGATGGACAGACCATCTCCAGACCCTCTGACCCATCAGGACCACTGGAGTCAGAACCACCGTTCCTCACAGCCTTGAACTCTGACCTCAGTCAGGAACCTACAGGTTCTCCAAGGACTCTTCAACATCTGGTTGGGAGAAGATGGAGGCGAGCTGTGACTAGTTCTACTGGTACAGCCTAGTTCCAGCAGTCCTCAAACTGGTTTTACTGGTTACCATGGAGACAGATAACATTGTTAACATTACGGTTAGGAAACATTAAGGATGGTTCTGGTTAGATTGTCCATCAGACACTCTGTAATCTCTGCAGATCATTATGACCACTAATAACCAGGATGAACTCTCGGGACCGATAACAGAACCAGAAAGTTCTGAGGGTTCAAAGTTCAGTTTTGATGTTTCTATGAAGATAATTCGTGATGAATCCATGGGAGGGAGAGCCCTTTGCTCTCAGACTGCAGGTTTACTTGTAGTTCCTAGGATCTCTAAAAGTAGAATGGGAGGCAGATCTTTTAGTTCTCAGGCTCCTCTCCTGTGGAACCAGCTCCCAGCTTTAGTCCGTGAGGCAGACACTCTGTTTACTTTTAAGGCCAGGCTTAAAACTTTCCTTTTTGATAAAGCTTATAGTTAGAGTGGCTAAGGTCATCCTGAGCTATCTCTGTAGTTATGCTGCTATAGGCTTAGACTGCTGGAGGACAGACTTACCAATTTTCTTCACTCTGCTACTTTTCTCTCCTACTACTCTCCAGTTGTATTACAGTACATTCTGTTATTTCGACTGTTAACTTTGTTTTCTCTCAGTGTTTTTCTCTCCATAGAAGATATACTTGGTCTGGTATCCTGCTTGGCTGCAATGCCCTGTTGGACGGGGGGCATCGACTGGGATGATCCTCCCAGTAACTGAACATCCACTGTGTCCTGTTATCAACTTTTTACTTTCTGTAACATAGAAAGTTCTCTTATATCGGATCTTCTGTTCCTTCTGTGTTTCTGCTCTGTCTTCTCAAACCCCCAGACGGTCGTGGCAGATGGCCGCTCCTACTGAGCCTGGTTCTGTTGGAGGTTTCTTCCTGTTAAAGGGGAGTTTTTCCTCTCCACCGTCGCTACATGCTTGCTCAGTATGAGGGATTGCTGAAGGATTGCTGTGGTTGGAAAGTCTGCATCAACGGGGCCCAACCTCACGCCAATGACTGACGCAATCTGCTGGGATTCCTTAAATAGGAAACTTTTTAACTGATTGGAATGTTTGTATAAATGTATTGAAATGACTTCTTGTTAAGAGCCTTGAGATGAAACATCTGTTGTGAATTGGTGCTATATAAATAAACTGAATTGAAATTGAAATAATTTGGTTGGGATTGGGTCCAACATACAAGTTGAAGGTTTAGATGAGGCTAATATTTTTGATTATTCTGAAAGCTCGACTGAATCAAAACAGCCTAAGCACAACTGAGGTTCTACAGTTCTTTCCGATGCTGCCTCATTTACTGAGGAAGAAGTAATCATGTTTGGGAGGGTGCCAATGATTTTATTTTTAATAGAATTAATTTTATTTATGAAGAATCTCATAAAATCATCACTGCTAAGAGCTGGGGGAATAGTTGGCTCAACAGAGCTATGACTCTGTGTAAGTTTGGCAACTGTACTAAAAAGAAACCTAGGATTGTTTTTATTCACCTCTATTAATGATGAAAAATATGCTGTTCTAGCTTGTCGAAGGGTCTTTTTATACAGCAGTAGACTGTTATTCCAGGTTAAATAGGAATCCTCTAGGTGTGTAGAGCGCCATTTTCTCTCCAACTTCCTAGTATTCTGCTTTAAAGTACGCAACTCTGCGTTGAACCAAGGAGTCAGCCTCCTATGGCTAGCCACTTTCTTTTTTAAGGGGGCTACACTATCTAATGCCAAACGCAATGAGGACGTAACGCTGTGAACCAGACCATCAATTTCTGAAGGGTTAGAGATAGAATTGCTGCCATCCACTGTGTTACTCTGAGACACGGAGGAAAGTAAGAATGGAACAGATTCTTTAACAATTGTTACAGCATTGTCTGATAAAGCTCTACTATAATGACATTTTCTTTCAGATTTAAGATGGTCAGTTAAAGTAAATTCATAAGTTATTAAGAAGTGGTCAGACAGGACCGGGTTATGTGGGTGGACTGTTATTTCCTCACACTCAGTACCGTATGTCAGTACAAGGTCCAAAGTGTGTTTACCCGAGTGGGTCGATCCCTGTACTTTTTGAGTAAAGCCAATTGAGTCTAAAATAGCATTAAAGGCTGCATTTAGGCTATCACTTTCAGAGCAAGAGAGAGGAAAATATTAAGGCTGAGAATGAGAGACAGGAGAGAGAAGAGTAGCCATAGCCGCAATGAAGCTAAGCTAACTGAGCTAGCGAGACCTTACCATTCCAAGACAAACAGTATGAAACACAAGGAGTTCCCAAATCGTAAAGTACACCAACAGAAAACGTGTGTTTTAGTACCTTGTGTGTTAAAATAACTTAGAAAGACCTCAGCACAGAGAAAATAAGATCAATTCAAGAGAGTCTGAACACCAAACAGCTTAAAGGAAGCACAACAGCGACAACAGGAAATGATGCAATACGGCTTACCCAATCAGGCTGTGGCGTTCAATTCAATTCAATAACAATCATCCATCCATTCAACCACCAATCTATCCCTTCCTTCCTTCCTTCCTTCCTTCCTTCCTTCCTTCCTTCCTTCCTTCCTTCCTTCCTTCCTTCCTTCCTTCCTTCCTTCCTTCCATCTTCTACCCTACAGATTACGCTCCTGGACCTGGAGAAGACCAAGTTTACCAGGATTCTACACCCTGATTGGTCAGAGGAGGTTAGTTTTTCTCAGGACATGATTGGTCCAACCACAGGCCCCTCCCACTGCCCTGGAGGCCAGTCAGATGGTGAGGAGACCCTTAGAGGTTCTGGACTAAATGAAAGGTGTCCTACCATCATCCTCTGCCT